>JAODKC010000082.1:22519816-22534321 GCA_026777985.1 Mormyrops attenuatus
GCTCGCACGGCTAACTCTGCACCCCCCCAACCAGTGCCCCCCGCCGGTGTCTGGATTCTAAGACGGCTAAATGATCAAAGAGCTCGATTCTCCCCTCAGAAGTTAGCAAGCAATTTCTCCCACTCTTTATTTCCGCCTAATATACAGCACAGGTTCTGGCTCGCGATCTGACCGAGCCGCCTGCCTCACAAAAGGCTCACCGTTTTTGTAGATTTTCTCCTCCGGCGACGGCAGAGAGTGAACTGGACCGAACTGGAGAGCCACAGACGGGGGCTTGCGTGTCTTATGGATGAAAACAAAGGAGAGGATGTGGGGTGCTTCCGGGAGGGGGGGTTACACAGGCAAACCTTTGGGGGCTGATGAGTGACATTTGGCCCCCAGCTAGACAGAGAGGGCCCTCATCAGAGTTCCTGGGGAATGCATCCTAAACGACGTCTCCATAATGTTCCTTAAGTAGGTCACATCGCCAGTAAGATACCAGGATGTGGAAACGGGAACCTTTCGGCGTGAGAATCACTAGTCACATGGTCTACCCAACCCAAAATTCACGTTTATCGGCAACACGCTCTGAAATTTTTAGTTCCAATCAAAACTGATGACCCACAGATATATAGTCCAGTGGTACTTGGTCTAGAAGCACCTAGTTTTGTGGGGTTTAGGTGCACAAACTTTATATGATCTATCGTACCTTCTAGCCAGAGATGATGTGTGTTTATAGATCGGGACTGAGCTTAAAGCGAATCCAGTAACATCGCTGACACAGACATTACCGGAAATTGCCATTTGTCAGCTTGATTTTTATTTGGCAGAAGACCACGCATGTGTTCCGAGCAACATATCTGAAATGGGGTACGGATATTGAAAATTGATGGGACGGGATGGGAATTTTTTGCTAAGACGACTCCCTGAGACAAACAGACACCCTTACGCGTTCCTGAATATTGACAGGAAACTCACCTCATGGTTCTGAAAAAGCCCTGTCGAGGTGCATCGCTCATTAACGCAAGAAACGGGGGGAAAAAAACAGAATATTCAGTGTTATCAAGAGCCAGGCAAACAGTTCAGTTGGAGTAGATGGAAATAAAAATGCAAACATCAACATCAAAGGCAGCTGTGATAATTTATAAAACTACAAAAATCCCGTACAAGAAAAGTTTATGGCTGTTTGTCTTTAATCTCCACAGCATGATTGAGTGTGAAATTGGGAGAGAAGTACTTTTTCTCAACTCAGATGAGACATGCTTTCACATACACATACTATTAACATTCAAGCAGGTATTGGACATATTTTTTAAATTGCTTCAGACTCCTTTTTACCCAGAGCAAATGGGAACAGCAGACAATTATTGATTATTTTAAAGCTGTTAGTTGATTAAAGTAATTCAGGAAGCTTTCCTGGGGTACAACAGAATTTCCCATCTGGGGTTTAAAATCATTTGGGCATGAGGTCAAACCTCCAACCACTAAATACTACTGATGCTACAAATAGGTACTTAATTAACAGAAAGAATGGACAGAACTATGAAGAACCAGATAAACGAACGACACGCATGTCGGAACACTATGTAGATACAAACAGTTCTCCTGTCTCCTTGCATTCATGGCTGAGTGTCATTCCCCATCAGAAATCCTATTTCGTGTCTCAGGGTTTTATTGTTCATTATTTTCCCGTCAGACCCTCTTTGAGTCTGGGGAAATCGGGGGTAATTGTCGCTGTAAGAGGGTGACGGAGCTTTTTATCTCGGGAGTGGGGTGAGAGATTCAGAGGTCCCTTGCCACCCTGATAAGCCCCAAGCTTTATTTGCTGGGGTCCAATCCCCTCACATTTGCGAAGCTTCACATGCATATGTGGTGTGTATGTTTTCCTCGTGTTTGCATCTGTGTGTGTGTGTGTGTGTGTGTGTGTGTGTGTGTGTGTCCCACCCTGCATGCTCTGTGATTCTTGCCATTGCCGACTCCACACTCATGGGACTGATGCCTATTTACTCTACCTGAATGTTTTTATGTTGCACATCTGGTACTTGAATAATCTTATTAGCTTGCTGCTTTGTTAGACGTTGTTCAGTAGTTGTTATTTTGTAGCTGCGTAGTTGTTGTGTTGCTCCTGCTCCAATACTGCTATTGCCTTTAACTGGACATTCACTGGAAGCTCAGTCTAGCTGCACTTATGCCCAGTTGGCTCCTTGACAGCTGTTTGCTTGTAACGTGTTATTTGCGTCACTCGTATGCCGCTTTGGATGAAAAAGCCTGCATAGATTCATGTCAACCTGCTGTTTGCTCTCAGATATAATCTTCTGCCCCTTGATTTTTTTCCCTAAATTGTTGAAGCCTGCTCCCCTCCCGATACCCTTTTGTTTTTCTTTCCCCACGATGCACATTTAGATTTGGCTAAAATACAATTTAAACCAATTTAATTGGTTTGTGTAATATTTCTCATGATTGTTCATCACTGCATTCTTCATGACTCTGTACATGGTTCTGTGGTCTACGCCTATAGCTGCACACCAACCAGAAAGTTGTGGTAGATGCTCCTCAAAGTTTGTGTAAATCTCTAGAGAAGCATGGATGCTGTGCTGCTCTCCTGGGTGCAGCTTCAGATTTCCTCCCCAAAAAAGCATTTTGATTCAAAGGGAGCGTTCGTCCCTGCTTTAAAAGTCCAGACAAATGCCACGAAGACTCTCCGTTTGTAACCCAGAGTCTAGCCGTCAGCGGGATCCGTTTGGTTTTTGAGGCTCCCTAGCCGGCTCCCGTCACCGAAATCCAGACAAAGGATTATGTGCATTCGGAAGTTTCTGCATGAAATGATTCCACTTCTCAGCCTGAAGCTTGCCATTAACTAATTTCTGCACATGTCCATTGCATTCTGATCACAGAATCCAGGGAAAAAAGAGTCTGTCTGACATACTTTATTCAGTTCTTTTTAGAGTTTAAAGGCAGTCAGACACCCTAACAGAACTTTTTTTTCTACCTGAGATGAAAATGATTAAATTGCCCCAGACTTCTTTTCATAACCAGGACTAGTGAGGTTACCCTCAAAGACGAGATTACATTTTGAGCTTATATGAAGTCTGAACTTGGCCCCGGTTTGCTCTCCACTTTGTGGTGATGACAAAATGTCCTCCGGGTGGCGCCAGGGAGCTCAGATGAATGTTATAGGCCACCTGAAAGCCACTGACTTTTACGGATAGTGGGAAGAGGGAAAGGATGATGAAGAAGAAGAAGAAGGAAGGAAGGATGAAGGAAAACAGAATGATAAAGCATAAAAGTAATTTAATAGAATATACAGGGGAAGAGAAAAAGATGGATGAAGAAAAGGACATAAAAGGGGAATGGGATGAAGATGACAAAGGAGGGGTAGGAGAAAAGATGGAGTGAAAAGACACTCCTCCGTGCTTCATAAAAGCTCACTATAACCTGAATGACTATAAGCTCCAGCGCACACCGAGGATTAACAGTGTGTGTGTGTGTGTGTGTGTGTGTGTCTGGGCATTTACCCTCCCGTCATTGTCCCCACTCCACTCCAAAGCCTGATTGCTCTCCTGCCTTGTGGCTGCAGATACACCGCACTCAATAAACCCAGCTGATTGGCTGCCCTCTCTCCCTCTCGCTGTGCCGCCATCACTGTGACATGGGACGGCTGAAGCCCGTGGTCAAGTGCGACCAGAAGCCCTCAGCACGCTGATGAGGCGAAAGCACTCACGCGGACAGACACACACCACATACACACACACCACATACACAGAAATCGCCGCTCTCGGCCAATGGCGCAGCAGCTATATCATGCAGTAGTACAGATTCCAGACCAAACAAAACAATATTACAAATACCGGTCATATATAATTGTATGTAAGCATACAGGGGATGCCAGCAAGCCTGGGATTCTGGGAAATCTAAGTCCCCAGGGCTATGTGTGCATCGCCAACTGGCCAATAAGAAGGCACCTGTAACGTTTTTTAAAAAAAAGAAAACGCTCAGATGCATTAGCTTCTTGTCTTTTGAGTTAGTTTGACTGCCTCTTTGTTCTGGGTTCTGCCTCCTGAACACAGCTCCGCTAGGAGAGAAGATGTAACGTAAAAGAATTTAATCCAAGCATCATGGTTTGTTCCGCTGTATTTTTATTTCTGAGATTATTCTGGAATTCACAGGGCTTGTGACTGTTTTGCTTTTGGTGCCATTTCTCGGAGCCTGGGGATAGGAGAATTGCAGTGCAGTGTATGGAAATTGTTTATTTTACATAATGTGAGAGCCTTAGAAACACCCCTCACTCTGTAGCTAGAAATCCTGATCCCCTTGACAAAATGTCGCCCACAATCCTATAATACTCTGGACAGGTAGCAGCTCAACCCTCTGCCCAATTTTATACATAATTATATATACTTAAGGGTTCATGTACAGTGCTGGGTCCCCCGAATCTGGGCAGTGTTTCCCAACCCAGACCTCAGGGACCACCAGAAGTCCAGACTTCTGTTCTCTCCCAGCACCCAGCATTCCACACTAGGAATTCGGTGTGCTTGACTGGCTGGCAGCTGGAAGGGGCTGTCTGGTCACGGGTGGGAAACACTATACCAGAGAATCCGAGCCCCTACTGCACCCCATCTGTGTGTTACATGATCTCTATGCACTTCGGTTCGCGTGCGTATGTTCTTGCTTATTCGTTTGCTTTGCATCTTGGTTTGATGGCCTTTTCAGGAAATCTGGGTGACATTTTTCAGTCTGGTCCTCGGCGCCTGTCATTCTGAGCCACTTGACGGTAGCATGTCGCGAGCCACCTGGGTTATGCCCGTATTGATGCCGCGCATCACGTGAAATGGATTTGCGAAAGTCACTAGCGGAATATAATTCAACGTAAGCAGCAGCTCCTCTGACCTTATTTGTTCATTAACAATGCATTTATGCTAATTATATGCGACAGTGAAAAATCAGCCCCAGTAAAGCTGTACTTTGAGATTAATTATCTTTGTAGAAGGATAAACCGGGCGCAGAAGCAGCTGGTCTTCTTGGACTTTCGGGATGTCGGAGCTGTCGCCGTCCCGGCGGGACCAGAGCAACGTGAAGGAGGCCTCGGAAAAGAGCCAGAATTTCGGCAGCTCCGGATCCTGCAGATAGTGACAAACAGCCTTTTAAGCAGCAGAATTAACATATCTTACATTAATGTGCTCGTCGCCAGGCCAGTCTCTCCCTCTCTCTCTTTTTCGAGATGTATGATGCGGGGTGCACAATTTAATTGTGCTTATAAGATGGTTTTCAACTCAATATAATATCATTTTTCTCCATGTCCATATCTATGGGAATATTATATCTATTCATAATGCATTGGAATTATATTTTTGAGAAGGTCGAAGGAGTGTAAATTGCGTCTATATGGCAATTAAGGCCAGGCATTGTCGTGCACCATGAGGAACCTAGGAACCCACCGCACCAGCGTAGGGTCTGACAAGGATTTCATCCCGATACCTAATGGCAGTCAAGGTGCCGTTGTTTAGCCTGTAGAAGTCTATGCGTCCCTCCATGGATATGCCTCCCCAGAGCATCACTGACCCACCACCAAACCGGTCATACAGAACAATGTTACAGGCATCATTACGTTCTCCACGGCTTCTCCAGACCCTTTCATGTCTGTCACATGTGCTCAGGATGAACCTGCTCTCATCTGTGAAAAGCAGTGGCAGACCTGCCAATTCTGGTATTCTATGGGAAATGCCAATCGAGCTCCACGGTGCTGGGCAGTGAGCACAGGGCCCGCTAGAGGATGTCGGGCCCTCATGCCACCCTCATGAAGTCTGTTTCTGATTGTTTGGTCAGAGACATTCACAGCAAAAGGCCTGCTGGAAGTCATTTTGTAGGGCTCTAGCAGTGCTCATCCTGTTCCTCCTTGCACAAAGGAGTAGATACTGGTCCGGCTGATGGGTCAAGGACTTTCTATGGCCATTTCCAGCTCTCCTAGAGTAACTGTCTGTCTCCTGGAATCTCCTTCATGCCCTTGAGACTGTGCTGGGAGACACAGCAAACCTTCTGGCAATGGCACGTATTGATGCGCCATCCTGGAGGAGTTGGACGACCTATGCAACCTCTGTAGGATCCAGGTATCACCTCATGCTACGAGTAGTGACACTGACCATAGCCAAATGCAAAACTAGTGAAAATAACAGTCAGAAAAGATGAGGAAAGAAAAATGTCAATGGCCTGTTAAACCATTCTTGTTTTGGGGGTCGTCTCGTTGTTGCCCCTCTAGTGCACCTGTTGTTAATTTCATTAACACCAAAACAGCTGAAACTGATTAACAACCCCCTCTGCTACTTAACTGACCAGACCAATATACCAGAAGTTTAATTGACCTCATGCTAAATTCTGGAAGGAGAAGCCATAGAACAAAGGCTTAGAACTTCTGTGTTCCGAATTCCCGCAGAGTCCTGTTGTTTCCCTGCACTCCGTCACACACTGGCGACTGAAACGCTGAGCCTTTTTGTGGCAGCAAGGAGTATGCGGTGTTACGCTATCAGGTAGAGGCAGCTGTTTGGTGCATATAAGCCTTCGTTACAATTTATATTTTCTGAATGCAAAGTCAGCGTCAGGGAGAAGCGAATTTGCACGGCGAGCTAACAGCTGTGGATATTAGCGCGATGTTTCGCAAAAGAGATGACCACGATAAATGCGGCCGCGCCCCCCGCCCTTCCCGGGACAGATTGAGGCCTGGCTTGTGATTAGCTCTCCCCAGTAGCTCCTTGCTCAAAGGTCGCTGTCTGTACAGACCCATTATGAAAGTGGAATAAAGATAAAAGATTCAACTCAAGCAACAGATTCAATTAAGAGCTAGAATCCAGAGAAATGGATGAGGCGTCTAATAAAGCTGTCATTAGTCACATTTTATGCGCTCAGAAAGGTATATTTCTGTGGGTTTTGTTCCAGTCAAAGTGTTTTTTTTTCTTTCACACTCCTTTCTTTTCATTGACATGCCGTCACATTAAATGGCTGTAAAAAGAAGCCTGTAAGGAGGTCCTGTGGTTTCCAAAGACTCCGGTCTGAGAAGCAGATGCAGCGAGCTCTGTCTCACGCAGGCATCCGGAATGTTCTCTGCGGCTATAAAGGCCCTGGGCCTGATACTCGATTTTAAGCTAAAGGATCCATTTAAAGGGTAGCAGGGATGTGGGCTTTGATCAGATACTGGCAGGTAGTGCTTCTGCGTTCAGTACTATTTTCCGTGTGAACCTTTGGCAAGCATCCTGCTGGGGATAGGATCAGGAAAAGTGAAGAAATCATGAAAGTCCAGAATTTTCTTCAATAGTGCATGTTTAGCCACATATTTAGGCACACTAGCAATTACTGTACGTAGGTGTGTTTTCCTCTAAAAAAATAAAATATCATTATTATCTGCTTCATTCAAAGAAGCTGAAACAGGTGCAGTGCCTGAGATTTGGACGTCAGCCTTTTGCTGAGGTTTTCATGCGTCCTGCACAGTAAACCCAAGTCCATGTCATTCTGAGAGTTGCAGCCTGTAAACTCCTTTGTTTTATACATGTTAGGACCTACATCATGACGCTTCTGTTCCCCACATCAGCACAGTATAAGATCAGTATCCAAGCTGGTCATGCTCAGCAGCTCTACTCCTGCATCGCCCACAGTCCACACCGGCTGGTCACATGTCTCGCGACCAATCATTTGTCATCAGATTACATTTTATTCACTTAGCAGATGTTTTAATCCAAGGTGATGTAATCGTTGAGAAAGCAGGGTGAGACAGTCCCTGGAGCAAATGGGAGTTAAGGGCCTTGCTCAGGGGCCCAAAGGTGACATCGCTCTGCTGACCCTGGGGTTTGAACCAGCAACCTTCTAGTCGCAGACACTGAGTCTTGACTCAGAGAGTCACACACTGGCCACTGCGAGGAATCTGCATGAGCAGAGTATTCGGATCACATGGCAGGCTCTGTCCGTGTGGATGTCTGCATCAGACCAACTTCTCCAGTAACGTAGCTTGCTGACACACTCATTAGCAAATTCGTTAATGAGAAGCAATGCTATGGTGGGCGGCAGCAGCCAATCAGATAGTGACGGCCTGAAAGGCGGCAGGCTTCGTATTCAGATCAGCTCACGACATACCAGACATCCAATCGGATCACACCTCTACTTAACCCAGTAGGCGGTGAATTAATCAGCGTGGATTACACTTGCGGTTGCCATGGGGACGGCCCCAGTAAAGGCCCCGGGAAGGCGAAGGTAGACGAGATGGCAGAAGGATTTCAAACCCATGGGCAGTGGGAATTTTACAGAAAGCAAAGAGTGAAACAAAACACGGGGGTGTGGGTGAGATTCGGAACCCGATCAGGCATGATTTAGAACCCCTGCGTGGAGTTCAAGAAGTATCTGTCTATCTATCTTGCACGCATTTCCCAAGGAACCCTCATTGCGGAGAAGCTCACGGACAGCGTTTAGTGACTCTGAGTCACCCCCTGTAGACTTCGGATAAGAAGATGAATCACTCTGCTCGTCTTTCAGTGAGAGACCGGAAAGAACAAACCTCTTCTGTCACGGCCGGGCGTGCAGCTTCGAGGCCGCCCCATAAAACAGACCTGTGTTTACCGCCCTGGCCGCGGTACACCCTTTTCTTCCAAAGGTCAGATTTATTGTTTGTGGAAAAAACACCCGAGGACCCCAAAAATAGCCTCACAGTCATTCCTTTTTATTTGCGGCCAGAATTGTGCTTTCTCCCCTGGTCAGCCTGCTACCCATCTCTGCTCATGTTTCTTATTTTTATTTTTTTATCGCTTTGGCCTAGATTTATACCTGCGAGCTTCAGACTGATGTCTTGAATCGAAGTTACATCATTATTCAGACACAGACAGTTGAAATCCAGCGAACGGGGCCTGATGGACATGTTTGGGTAGTAGAGAAGCTCCAGCAAGAGAGTCGGCATGCTCGAGCGTGAGTGATATACGGACAGACGGCTTCCCACGGGACAGGGCTCCGAAACCTTTCCAGTGCCCCGGGCGAGGAGCGCAGCCCTCGGCTTCCCGGGAGCTGGATTCGGGGCTGGTAGAGCCATCGGTGACCTGTGACCTCCTGCAGGCCATCTGAGGACAGGCAGCAGAGAGACAACATGAAGTGTTTTTTTAAAATTATATATAAATGATTTACTGACTTCAACCCAAACGAAAAGTTCAACTTAAAACAACCAGCCAAAAGTAAATTATTTAAGTTATTTAGCTGTGACCGCATCAAAATTCTTATTTTTTGTGTTCTAGCTGCCCAAACCAGTCTAAGAAAGTATCAAATACCAGTTCTAAAAGCTGGATACTGCCATGAGTGATGAAGGTCTTGTACCTCCTCAGTGGTAAAAGAGCAGCTTCCCTTCTGGGATTCAAATACGAACGTGTTTCTATCTCCGATAAAACTTACATCTGTGATGTTGCAGGAGCTATGGAAAATGGTGCCCTGGACAGCCTGAATTAGTTATACTCGGAGATCGAGCGTAAAGTTCTCAGTCAACTAACAAGGAGATGACATTTCTAACCGTCCAGTCAAGGGGCACCTCTGTGAAGCCCCGCCCAACTTCCACCATCTCTCCAACGAGGTTTAATTATCTACATGCTTCAGGCCTGCCAGCCCAGACTGAATCCTTTGTCCCCAAAGTTGGGCCACTTGAGGTGAATTTCCGCCCATAATACCAAGCCGACGATGAAGCACGCAAAGTGAGGGCAACATTAATCCCGATTTAAACGGCTTTTCAAAAATTCATCCCCACTCAAATTATCCTTGGGCGTTACATTTGTTTGGCGTTGAGTGGCGACCTGCGAATGTATCCTACGGGGAAAAATGAATCAGGACATAATCTGTGTGTACGCGGTGCACGGCGAATTATAATTTAACAGATGTAATTTTCCCGGAGCGAGCCGACCGGCACATTTTTGAAATATTACCTCCGGATGTGTTTTATCCTCATCCCCCTGATCGGAATGGGAATGAGACCCTGGAAGATAGCGGCCCTTGTTTCGGGTTCCCTGTGAAATTGCCCATCTTTATCTGTGTTGTGCGCCGACATTTCACTCTGGCATTAAGACTTTGGATTCGGGGCGCTACTGGACTGTCCTAAGTGGGAGTCGGCAGGTGGAATCCATGGCTCCCTGCCAAATGCACAGCATTGTGGGGGGGGGGGGTACATTACCCTGGAGAGGTGCGGGGGTGGGTGTAAAATAGTGCAAAAGTACAAGAAACAGCAGTACAATGCATACATGTGTGATAGATAAGAAGGTAGAAAATGTCCATCTATACAGTGGTATTCATGGTGTACATGATGCGGTAAAAATGCTATAATAAAAGTAATAAGAAAGTATATTTAAACAGTCACCCCTTCACATTTGCAAGGGTTACGGGATCCTCACGAATAATACTTAGGCCCATTATTAAAAATATAAAATCAACAGCACAGGAAAGTTTAAAAGTTACTCCAAGAAACACGAGATTCGACAGTCCCAGAGGCAGATAACATGTGACTGAGGCTGTTACCCAAACATAGATGTGTGGTGTACCCTAGGCAAGGTTTTTAATATTAAAGACATAGTGTGCACTTACACTAACAAATATTATGTATCACTAATATTCATCTATTAAATGATTTTATATGATCCAAATCATTTTCAGTATTGCCAGTGTTCTTCAGATCAGTCTGTTTTCATACAACGCCGTTTACTGCATGGCTGCCCAGGAGAATGAGTTTATGTGTCATCTGAGAGTTTCTGCGATCTTACGGCAAGTCCCAAAAATATTTCTGTCTCACTGTTCACAGTCAACTCACTAGTAACTCCAGTAGATCTGGAGGGGCGATTGTTCAGTGCCTGCGATTGCAGTAGAGAACAATGAGTTTCTGTATATATACAGAACTATGCAAAAGATTTAGGCAGTGAAAGAAAATAATGTTTAAATGATGTTCATGTTGGTGTAAAACTACAATATCACGTCAAAGTGTGTCAGCTTAACCATTTCAAATAATCTTCTAATGTCACCCAAGTATTTACAGTAACTGCTAAATACCAAGTAGACCAATGTCTTTTTGAGTCAACTTCTAGCACATCATGTTTGGATAATCAATTCCTCATTGAATTATTTAACTAATTAAATGAATGAATCAATTGAGCTGATGGTGAAATTTAAGAAATGTATGTAATGGCGGTGGTTTTGGAACTGAAGCAGTGTTCATCTAGCCAACCAGCAAGATCAATAACTTTTTGGAAAACAGAAGAGAGTCTTTTTATTGTTAGTTTTTATTTTATGATATTAAATTGAGTTTTTTTCAGCAAATATATACTTACGACCCAGAATGGCTTTAAACATGAGTTTTGCACAGTATGGTATGTGCCTGCTATTAATTTCTGTGCTGATCTGACAGAGAATGCCGGGCTTGATAGGAGAACAAGCATGAAATAAAAACGCCAAGGCCATAACCCAGATAGCAACGGATGAATGCCTATCGAAACGGAGACTCGCCACGCTTCAGCGGCGCAGACCCAGAGGATCCGGAGTCTTCCTGCAGCTCCGGGCCGTGACTCCAGCGCAGGGCCGGCCTGCCCCTGTGCATTGGGGAAGTTCCTCTTTAAGCTGATATTGGCCTTTTCACAAAACTGCTTTCCTCTGCTCCCAGGACTCACTTCAGATCAGTCTGTTTTCATACAACGCCGTTTACTGCATGGCCGCCCAGGAGAATGAGTAGCAGGCGACACACCATGGAAATGTGACAGAGCTGGAATTTCCCAAGATCCCCTTGGAAGCTCAGAGGAATGAAGTGATGATGCTTCATTTCCAGTCTGTACGAGCAGAAGTTCTGAGGAAGTGTTTGGTTTTCATATATTCCATACCGCTCTGCTACGCTGGGGGTCTAAACACAGGGTCAGCCATTTATCCAGCGCCCCTGGAGAAGTCTTTGCAGTTAAGAACCTTGCCGAAGAGCCCAACAGTCATATGATTACTCTGCTGACCATGGGATTTGAACTGGCAACCTTCTGGGAACAGACACCATCAGCAAAGCGACCAGGAACACTCTTTGAAGTCTAAAAGCCTCAAAGCAGGCCGCATTCACTGCCAGTCGAAGTGTGTGTGTATCTGTGTGTCTGTGTCTGTGTGTGTGTGTGTGGGGGGGGAGGCTGAGGTCAGATAATTTAACCACGGTATTTACCTGCACCCTCTGAGATGGGGGCAGAGCTCTCTGCAGTAGGAAACTGTGGGTTCATGTGTTTCCACAGGCAAATTACAGTGCTGGGAATGGTAGGCTTGTACCGAACACTGCGGCGGTAAGAGACGTGGGATCACGGCTCCGTATGTGCAGTGAAATAATGCTGTCGCCGTGACAACAGTGAGGGTGCCGGGGTCGACAGCGCGAGGTGATCGGTGTACTTCCCAGAGACGGCTGCAGTGAAAAGAGCAAACCGCAACCACTTTCGCTGTTAGACAACTCCAGTGACAGGCTGCAAATTACCCAGAATCCACAGCGCTCCCACAGCTAACCCTGCCCTGGCCTCTTTTGTTCCCATGGGGAAGCAGCGATTCTTATGCAGGTTAATTAATATCCTTCTCCTTGACCTGATGGTCAGCCCCCTTTGGCACCGCCCTCATTTCCCTCCCCCCCTCCACCCCAAGTGAGGATGGGACCCCAACCCTTGCCTCCCGCTACAGGAAATCCCACACACCAGCTTCTGGCATCCCTGTTACCATAAACGTTCCTGCCTCATAACAGCGTGGTCACACCCTTGTCACGTACCGGATCTGTTCCTACAGTATTACACCTGTGAACATTTCAGCGACGGTGTCAGTCGTGTGGGGGACTTCTAGGCTTCTAGGGTTTCTAATCCCCCTGGCAATTAACCTGAATCGCCAGAGTAAAATTTGTTGGTTGTGGATAAAGGGCTGGATTTCCTGCCTGATGAATTATTCCTCTACTGCATTTTCATCTTATCATGACGATCAGGAGAGGGAAAAAACACAAAGAAGTATGCAGATAGGGAGGGAGGGAGAGAGGCCATCGGAGCCGTTAGCAGAGGCGTGAAGCCGCGACGCTCTCTCTGAACTGTGTGAGTGATTGCATTACTGCTGTACGCATGCCAGGGAAGGGAGGGAGTGGGTTCAGGACCAGCAGGGGGGAGAGGAGGGGGGTGCAGGCACAGGAGAAGGGGAGCGAGAGATGGAGAGAACAAGGAAGCGTGCGTGTGTGTGAAATGTAATGATCCGTCAAGCAGGGAGTCATTTGCCACAAAGGACTGGTTCATTTAAAGGAAGGAGAGAAATATGGGTGTGTGTGTGTGTGTGTGTGTGTGTGTTTGTGTGTGTGTGTGGAAGCATGCCCACCTCCCTCCTTGTTCCCCCCACCCTTGGTTCCCTATGTCCTCATTGACCATTTGGAGGATGCAGAGAACACTGAGCACATGAGCAGTTCCAGACCCCCGTCCTCCGCCGCTATGGGGGTCTTACCTGCTCACCTCCTATTAAAGCCACGCGAGCATCGCGGAAAATCAACACCTGCCAGCGGCCAACCTGGACACTGACCCCATCACATGACATAATTTCTTCAGGAGACCCCCTAGCTAAATCCGCAGGGGTGATGGTGGCTCACGGCCCTCTCGAAATGACGCTGTAATGCTGTCTGCTGGTCGGAAGACTGGTGATCCGATTTTGTGCGGCTAACCGTGCTGCCTGACACCCAGCTTCAAGGAGCATCAACTGTGAATGGATGGATGGTCAGCCACCAAGGTCTAGATCTGTATGTAGATCATAAATGATAGAGCCAGTGTAGTAAGAAGGCCCAGAGAGGTGCCCCGACTGGCCAAGGGGAGCTTTATGACACCCCAGTGCCAAAACAAATTTGTTGGTTCTTATTTTTCCTCACTGAACTCAGGGATCTGTGAGAAAATTGTTTCATGGTTCTAAACATATAAAAACACAAGGCCAGTCCACTGCTCAACCAGCAGCATCAGGATCAGGAGGGTCAGGAACGATACCTGTGCTTATCATTGTTACAGGAGGGGAATTAAGTAATATATTTCTGTGTTGCACAGTGATCTTAAAAACCTCTCCCTTTCTTTGACATGCAAAATCAGGAGTGGTAGCCTTACCTGTAAAACATAGATAAGGACTGATTAAGTTAACTAATTAAGTATATTCAGCATGCTCACGTATAATCCTCTTCCAACTGAGCATGCTCACACAAAGTACTGTTCTGTCTGAGCATGCTCACATAGAGTACTGTTCTCAGTGAGCATGCTCGCACAGATTACTGCTCACACAAAATACTGGTGTTACTGAGCATGTTTGCACAGAGTACTGTTCTTAGTGAGCATATTTGCACATACTCGCTTACATGCAATACTGATCTTAGTGAGCATGCTCACACAAAGTACTGTTGTTAGTGAGAATGCGCACACAGAGTAGTGCACTCGGTAAGCATGCTCACACAGAATCAGAATCAGAATCGCGTTTATTGGCCAAGTATGTGAGCGAACACATACAAGGAATTTGATTCCGGTCGAT
>JAODKC010000082.1:22536932-22546970 GCA_026777985.1 Mormyrops attenuatus
TGATTGGCATTTGCAAATCGCTGATTTCTCACCATTTTAAGCATTGCTCCGCGGGGCCGCCCCCCCCCCGCCGCGGGGGCCGGGGGGGGGGGACCCCCCACCTCTCACTTCAGCCTGGGCCTGACAGCTGAGCGTGAAGAAGATTTAACCACAGAGCCATAATCAACAGGATCTCTGCTCGCAATTTATTTTGATTCCCCCCCCCGACCAGAGAACCCTGCCCGGCTCGCTTCTTCTCCCCTTCTGGCCTTTATTGTTCAGCTTTTCATGACCACGCCATCTTCTGTAGACTAGCTTTCAGAGCTTCTCAGCGCCGCCCATGCAATATTAATACTGGGTGGGGGGGTGGTGCAGTCCATGTTTTGACTTTGCTTTTGAAGTATGACTTCGGCCCAAGCCTCAGAATTCAGCCCCCCCCCCTCCCCAACACACAGAGTGAAAACACCAGCCTTTGTAAAGTCATTTCCCCCCTGAAACTCCATCATCTGAGCCATTGTGCTCATCTGAACACTGGAGGTGGGTGTTTTTAGGGATCCGATGAACCCTCCCACTGCTGGCACTGGTACCAGATAGGGGTGGCTCAGTCAGACTGGCCCGGCTGGTTTGAATCCCTCTCTTTGACCGAGTGCTCTGATTGGAGGCACTTCTCAGCATCACTACTATGCCCTGCACCATTGCATCCTGGGTGCACCTTTAAGCACAGTACACCGCGCTGTACCACTTTGTCCAGAAAATAGACCTTTTTCATTTGTCCCCTTTGTTAACTTCTCAACCTATTCAAAAGCCCCCCCTCAACAAAACAGCGCCCCTCCTCCCGGCCCAGATTACGTTCTGCTCATCGGTGCCTCTATTTGGCAGTCACGTCTCGTCACCTAACCTCATCCTGGGGGGCTGGAAATTAACCCTGACATTCCATAGTCAGTCTAAAAGGTGGATGGTGGTGTGCATGCCGTGGCGTAATTACAAAGGTCCGGCCTGGACGCGCGTGCCGTTCGCATTTGCGGCCAACACTCGCATTGAGGCTCTTCTTTTCATGCAACCAATCACATTTCTCTCTAATTGATTTTCCTTCTTCCCTGGCAGATCACATTAAAGTGTTCACCTGAATCCGCTCTGCATTTCTATCAGAGATGATTAACCCCCAATTGGCTGGCCACGCTCTTCTTGATGAAAACAGGCCCCCCGTTACGACAATAAGATGCCTTCTACTATGAATTACTATGAAAGTGGCATAAGCTCTCATAAACCCTGGGGTCTTGTTTGCATCGGTTTTTTTATCCCATGTTTCCCCATAATGTTATTGTAACCATCAGGCATGGATACTCTGTGCCGGCCTTTCAGTGACCTTTCAGTGACGGACAGTGACTGACGGTTAAGCACCCTTTCTGGAGTCCTTCAGTGAAGGATCTATGGCAGTGTTTCTCAACCCAGTCCTCAGGGACCCCCAGACAGTCCACATTTTTGCTCACTCCCAGCTCCTAGCACAAATGAACTGAGCAATCAAGAATAAACCAAACAATCAAGAATCAACTGAACAATCAAGAATGAACCAAATAATCAATAATAAACCAAACAATTAAGAATAAACCAAGCAATCAAGAACACTGTATACCCGGTATAGGTGCGCTGGTAAAGAGTAAAATGTGGACTGTCTGGGGGTCCTTAAGGACTGGCGTGAGAAAAACTGGTCTATGGATACCCTTCAAGCTGCTCATGAGATGTTCACTCTCGCCACAGCGCCCATGAAGAGCACTACCATTGGGCCTCCAGAAAATAACATCGTGCTGAAGCTTCGAACCCCTACGGGCTGGCGGGTCGGCGTCACTGGCATGTAAACGGACTAGCACTGGGGCTTATTCCACTGGAGATCCGCCAGCCATCCTGAACTAAGAGGCAGGGCAAGTCACACAAAACATACACAAGCCCGTCACAGCAAAGGCACGACAGCACAGTCCCACACACACGGTGTTATTAATCAATTAATTACATTCACAGCCAATTCCCTCCACTGCTCACTGTAATAGGTTCACAGAGGAGAGAGAGATGGCCAGGGGAATTACTTTACATAATTAGGTGTAATATGCATAAAGTATTAAAACTGCTACACTAATTGCAAAGATATTGCATCTGTCGCCATCAATACCGCGCTATACCGTTGAAATCTCCCCCTTGTTTCCTTTTTTCTGTTGCTCTTTACCTAAATGTGGGCTTATTACTTTTTTTAGAACGTGAGGCCATGGGGGGAAGAGTTTTTACTCTTTTTCAGTCGAATTAGCATTCAAATGTTCGTTTCTCATCAGCAAATACATTTCAGATCAATTTGTGCATGCAATCGCCAATTACGATGAATCTGCGATCGGCTGTCTCAATCCCCATTTCCTGTTTTTTTTTTTTTGTCATGATTGTCTTGTGGCCTCGGGACTGCTGATTTTCTGTCGGCACAGAGAAATGGAACAAGGATGGAGTTTGACAACTGCCCGTCACCGTGGCCGCGTTTCTTTGGAAAACATTATTTAAAAACACTCTCCTTTTTATCAGATGCCTGGTTTACTGATTTTTTATACCTTTCCAATCCAGAAAACATCTAATCCTGTCTGGGTAATGCTGATCTGGGATCCCGGGAACAGTGGGAATACATGCTGGACAGGGCACATTGCAGCCAAAACGCAAACACATGGCAGTAGCCAGTCAGAGCCCCGATGATTCACATGCAAAGATCATCAGGCTGCGTCAGCCCCAGATTCAAACCTCTAACCTTAGAAGAACTGCAGCAGCAGCGCCACCTGCTGGAACTCATTCACATAGCACCCTTAGTTCTGACTCTTGTAAATTAAAAGGCTAAGCAATGGGTGCCATCGTTTGGTTGAATAACTTGACTAAAATGCATTTGCTAGAAATACAAAAATGTTACTTTAGGCCTGAAATACCCACCGCTGGCTTACAAACTGCACAGTGCTGACTGAACACGTAGCAGGCTGGAAGGGAAGGGTTCATTAACCAGGAAAGGGATCTCACTGTCTCCTCGTTAATTCGTCAATACAGAAACGTCGCTTCAGGTTGTCGGGAGCTAATGGGACTTTGCCACATCCCGCCGGGACATCTCCCCTGCGCCCCATGGAGTCCGCCAAGTTAAAAATAACAGATGTCAACCGGCACGAGTCGCACACCGCGGTTTGTTCATTCTGACAAACCTCATAAACCCCAAAAAACATGAAAACAAGTCTGAACACGGCAGATAATGGGCAGGTGTAATGAGAGAGTACATGGGGTCTGACCCCGATTTTAAAACTATGCCCCCGGGGGGGGGTGTGCATATGGAGGTACTCGCCAGTGCCCCCTATCTGCGATGAAGATGCATGGGGGCTTTGGTCTGCAGGAAAAGCAGCAGCCTCAATAAGGAATGCATTGTTAATTATTGATGCACCTCCTGCTTTGTTTTCCCATCACATGGGACACTTTCACACTGTTTAATCCTATTAACTAGGAAGTTACCATAATTAACTTAATAATCTGCAGGGTTCTTCTCCATGGGGCATTATTTTTTAATAACGCATCCTCACACACAATTAGCTGCATCTGGTGAAATTTGTGCCTGTCCCCCATACACCGTGCTGTTCTGTGTCCACGGTGTCCTCAGATTCCATGCCTGTCCTCTTTCAGTGCTCTCCTCTGTCAGTGCTGTTTTCTGTCAGTGCTGTCCCATGTCAGTCCTGTCCCCGGTCAGTCCTGTCCCTCATCAGTGCTGTCCCATGTCAGTCCTGTCCCCGGTCAGTCCTGTCCCCTGTCAGTCCTGTCCCCGGTCATTCCTGTCCCTCATCACCACTGTCCCTCATCAATGCGGTCCCCACTCAGTCCTGTCTCTCATCAGCGCTGTCCCCTTCAGTCCTGTCCCCGGTCAGTCCTGTCCCTCATCAGTGCTGTCCCCTGTCAGTCCTGTCCCCGGTCAATCATGTCCCTCATCAGTGTTGTCCCCCATTAGCCAGTTTTTATCTCTGTCCATGCTGATTGGCTGCTGAGCTGCACCTCAAAATTCTTTGTTCCAGAACAATTGCTTGTTCTGGTGATTGATGGGGCGGTTTGTTTTGCCCCCCATCCCTGAAGAATCAGCAGCCCCAAACACATGCCTTATCCTATTTCCGAAAGGGCCTCAGAGCCGCAAGCCACAGGTCCCCAATGAACCATTAGTAATAAGCCTGTTGTTTTGGACATCTCCAAAAGCAGCTAGAACCATCCGGAAGGTGCTGCCATGCTGGGATATTGTGGACAGGCCCCCATGTGACCACACTTTAATTCTGAAGCCTGACGTCTCAGGCTCCTGTCGCTCATGGTGTAAACATGTTTTCAAGACTTCCATTCAACCCCCCTCGACCGACCCACTCTCCCCCCCTCCTCCCTGTCCTGGGAGAGTAAGATGTCATGGCAGCATCAGCTGTCCCTTGATGATGGTCAACACCCATGCCACAATGTATCATGTCTCCAGTGGATTATGGGTAAAATCTGATGTCAATAAGACCCTCTGAGCATCTTCAGCGGACACCAGAATCCTGCACTATGAAACTTTCCTTTCAATATCTTTCCTTTCAAACTGAATGTGAGTCTTCCAAGAAATCGACACAGCATCACATATTCACTTTTCAAGGTAAGAGTATTTAATTCCGCTTCATTCGCATGTGCGGTTTGTGCATCCGTTTGTTGTGTCTCTCTGAAATCTATCTGTGCTTCTTTTTTTTTAAAGGCCTAGTGGTTTCGGAGGCCGGGAACATTTTAATTTCAAATGTTGAAGCGTATCTTTGGTGTCCAAAGAATTTTTCCGCCGCAAAATCCATCAGAATGCAAATCGGATCCAAATGAGCAGGGCGACCCAAGAAACAGCTCAGGAGAAGGTTGACCTTGCTGTGTCCTTCAGCTTCTGTAAGATGAATGCCTCTCTTCCTCTCTTCTCTTCACGCATTTGGAGAGCTGATGAGGGTGTCATAGACAGGGCTTCTGCAAACATTCCGTAAAAAATTGCACGACTGTTGAGGATTAACCCAATCGCACGCCTCCTTCATCTCGGACATGGACCTGGAGGTATGTGGACCGGGATAGTGCAGAACGACGAAAGTGGAGAGCGGGAAGTAACAGAAGGTTAAAGGGCGTTTTGACAGAAGTGTGCCGATTGAAGGCATCAATCAGCATCGCCGGCAGAAGGATCTGTTTAGCCAATTCCAGCCACATATGAAGGATGTGAATAATTCAGAAAACAAGACAGTCGTACAGAAATCGGTGATAGATCGACAGGAGCGATAATTAGGCTAACCACCAGTGCCTCTTTCTCAGACTCCATGGTAACCACGGTAATGTCAATCCTTCCCCTGGGAAATTCCACAGGGTCAAAGGTCACGGCATTGTGTTCCATTCTATTGGCCAAAGCGGGAATGGTAACCCTGTGGGGGTTAAGTATTGCCCGTCTACCCTGTCATCATTGTAAATGATCATGTCACTGAGAGGACCCCTGAGAAGCCTGGGCCTCCCCTGTCACATGCCCCCCTCCCACACACACACACACACACAACCCTGACCCCACTTCACCCACACAGCACTGTGGAGGCTGGGATTAGCATACACCAGCCGAAATCAAGATTAACCACAGGCAATTCTGCTATTAGAGAAAATTACTAGGCGATCCATAATTAATTGAGAATATCTAACTGGGAATAATGAGCCGGGCCGGGAGAGGACTATGTGATCGAGGGTGGATCCGATGCTTATCCTGCTCCCCAGTGCGCTTCAGCAAGGGCCTCCTCTGGCTGTTTTTTCCCTCTCCTGCTCCACTCAAGAGTAGAGTAGGACCCTGCAGCCCTGACTCGGCTTGTTCCATAGGGGAGAAAGTGACCAGGTTTAATAGAGTTTGGGGCCGGCTGTTAGCTTTAGCTGCTGTTGGTGCTAAGGCTGATTAAACAATGTTAAGGATAGTGACTGAACAGTGTGAACACCCAAGTGTTTGTTTATGTCTCATTGAAAGAAGATACCCTTCCTTCTCATATAAACAGCCTGGTGCATCATTCAGGTTATGTCCCGCTCCAGGGATCTGAATCCATAATGGTTAGGTGGCTGAACACTGATCTGCGGGGACTGATAAATGCACCAGGGAGTTCCTGGATACCACACAAACATGGTGGAGTCTGCAGTTCTGGCACAAGAGAGCAGCATGAGCTCAGGGTGGTTCCGGAAAGATCTGTCTGTAGAGCACGGCTATCGGCTTCATATTCTGTCCGAGGATGGGTGTGAATCAGCTGGAGATGATGGATACTGTAGGGTGAGATCCTGCCCCTCTCAGACCACGTACCTCCAAGTCTATAGCAGCACGCCTCACATTCATTATTAAGCGGGATTTATTAACCAGAAAGGGGCGCCGTTTGATTCCGGAGCTTGATAAACCTTACTGCTCTGCTCATTAGTGGAGTCGGTGTCCCGCGACGGCTCAAGATGGATGAAGCCGTCGCTTTATTCCTCAGACGGCCTCTAACTTTGGAGCTGCTTCCGTTTAGACGATAAATAATGATAAAAATCCAGCAGCCAGTGTGTGTGTGTGTGTATGTATTATGTTTATATTACATTGTGGGGATCAAATGTTCCCCACAATGTTTTTTTCCCCTTTAGTCCCCCACAATGTAATAAAAACCTGTTATTTTGAAGCTGTGGGGACCATTTTTCAGGTTCCCACAAAGACCTGTGAATGCAATCAAAAAAGTAAAAATGCCAAAAGTCTCGTATTTTGCGTGACCCCCACCCCGTGCCCTCTTCTGCCTGGTATATGCTCTAGACTAACTGGAAATCTCCTGCAGATACAGACTAAATAACAATGTGCTTTTTCTTTCTGCTCATACTGCTGTAAGAATTTCCTGTTGACTCCGCTGCCGTGATTGTAGTGCTCTTACAAAACTCTCAGGGGCAATGCGTGGCTCAGCATGTTGGGACACTGTGCCCGTGATAAAAAGGTTGCTGGCTCACATCCCTGATTTGGCAGAGTGACGTCGCCTTTGGGCCCATGACCAAGGACCCTAATCCTCATTTGCTCCAGCGACTGTCTGACGCCGCTTTCACCTGTGTCTGCTAAATAACATACTACTGTATGTCCAGCCCTCAGGAGCATTAAGGCCACCTGCTGTGTTTCCTTCAATTTGTATGTCCAATTAGAAGCTTTCCATGGGTTTATTTTCCCACCTCCATTTGGCACAACCCTTCTGAGGCATTTTGTGTGTGAGTGTGCAAGTCTCTCGGCACTGTTAAAAGCAAGGTGGAGACGGGCAGACAGGTCTTCCTGAGAGCCACGAGGCTTCGCAGTCACAGCACTCCACACTCTCCAAACTGTCAGGTCAGGCCTTGAAGGCCATCTCCATCGGCTGACATTTTTAATGGAGAAGAAGCAACCCGCGCTTCTAGTGATGCAGTCCCAGTCAAACACTGTCCTTGAGGGAACCACACCACACGCACTCGGGATTTCAAAACGCCGCCCTTCATTACTGGGTCACGTCGTAATCACCGCCCCACCTATTCTCAAGCCCCCAGTCCGCTCCGGATTGTTACTCTGACCGTTCTTGTTGTAGCTTAACATTCATATGCTACAAGTTGAATCTTACCACAGAAATTATTCTTGTTCTTTTCTCTCAAAGGGCTTTTCACTGGAGTTTAATGCTATATACATGATTGGAATAATAACAGAAGGATTATTGAAATTGGGACAAGATATTTAAATATGTTTTTAAAGTCTTTGGTTTTGGATACAAATGCTGATGACTGAGGTCTGGTTGTTATTCAAGACAGAAACTGACTAATGGCTGAACCATGCAGGTGTTGGGGGGCACCTCCTCCATGCCAGGGGCGGCTTTTGGGTAGTATCACATATCAAACCCAACCACGCCCCCTGGTGGCAAATAGTGGTACGGGAATATTAAACAGTAGCGCAAGATACTGTAAGAGAGTGGCATACTATTCCAACACAAAGGACCAATGGCCACCTGTTTTCTGATCTGAGACTCGTATGGTTTGGTCGCATGCAAAGAATTCCAAAAGCGAGTGGCCTCATTTAGATGATGCTGGAATTACAGTCTATCTCAGATGGACAGTTGAAACTGTAGAGAACAGAACTCCAGCATCACTTAAATAATGGATACAGAGAAACACACCATGTTTTATCCACTAGCAATATGGTTGTTTAATAGAATGTGTAGTTTAGATCCAGCGAGGGTATAAACACAGAATTTAAGAAAATAATATAAAAATGCATGTGCATACCAATTCCTCATATGGCTCCCATAAAATGTCATTTTTCTGGGGTGAAAAAGTGAAAAAACATTTGCTCATCATCCATACCTTTGACACACAGTCATAGGAACAACATACAAACAATAAAACGTGATCAGAAATTAATACGACCCCTCATGACAAGCCTGCTCTGGGTTCCCATGATTCACTGGGGCAGTTAGCTTGGCTAAAGCTTACCCCCACCTTCCGTCCCTAATCCCTATAGCTGATCTGGAGTTTATCGGTGTCCAGAGGCAGTGTCCACATAACCGATACCGATGACTCATTTGACATTGTTCCCAGAGAAAATGAGCCGTCTTGGAGACACGGACAGGACTCTCAAAATAAGATCATATTGGATGGTGTCCTTCAGCAGAGATGGCCGCTCGGAATAACGCCCAAAGTGAAAGCTGAAGATGAACGGCATTCCCATCTCCCAGAATTAAATCTCTGGCTGGCTTTATGAGGACCGCCTCGCTCCGACAAGGAAACGGACCCGGTCATTTCTCTCTCTCCATCACAAGGGGGTGCAGCAGCGTTTACCCCCCATCTGTCTCTCGGGGGCCAGGAGTGGGATTTGGGGGTTTCAATGTGCCAATGGGCGTCCAAGAGTACTGTGACTGGCTTTAGCGTGTGCTTACACACTCCCAGATGCATTGGTCGGATTTGGTGGCTTTGTGGCACGTTCACGCCCCCCCAAGCCACACCCACGGAAACCTGCCTGGCCTCACCGTGTATTTCCAGGCCCACTGAAGCATCAAAGCCATTCCATGTGCTCCTAGGGACCCTAACACTTCCCAATCGGCTTCAGCCGCTTCGATTTGGGTGCTGACGATCTGCACATGGTGATACCAGACATTGGTTTGTTGATGTCTCGGACTCCAGCGGGCGCCATTGAGCATGGTCCAGCCATCTGCTGACTTGCCACCAAGGGTGTCCGTGAGTCTCAGCTTGAGGGAGGGATTAGCAATCGTATCAGTGCGGTTCGCAAGGCAGCTGGGTAAATTTCACCACAGCAGGAACGGCGGGAGAGAGAGCCGGGACTGTTTCCACGCCGACGTTCAAACAGAGCAATATGGCAGTGCTCCCAGAGAGAACATTTTCTAAGCGTGCCAAAGTGGAGATGGCTGTTTTTCTCCCAGCATGCATTGTGCGCAAGCAGAGCTTGGAGCTGCTTACGATGGGTGAGGTAGGGGGGGTGTTCGGGGGGAGGTTGGGGTGCTAAATGATTCATTTGAATACTTGTGCATGAATGGGTAAATCTGCATGCGGTACTGTCAAACGCTGACCCCTTGAGGTCACTGATCTGCCGCTTCCCTCGAACCTCGCTGCCGCCGGCTGCCTAAATTACCCCTGTGAGGTGTAATTAGCAAATCCTTCTCCGTGTGCAGGTGTGAGGTCGTTATGCCGGATTGTCCCTGGTTCCCATGGAGTGAGTTTAAATTCAGCCCCGGCGGGGCGAGTGAAAGGGGTCCTTCCAAACTACCATCCTGCCCTGATGCCTCCCTAGGTGCTGTGAAGTCCTCTCCATCCTCTGGGATGTCCCCTGTGATTTATGGGGATCGTGGTGAACATCTGCTGTCGCCATGAGACCGATGTTCTCAGCCAGATCTCAGCCTGTAAACGCTTTCCACCCATATTTAGGCTCCACCTCTTCTGGGCCATCTCCCTCGCTATCCCAGCTCCCACCCCAGAGAGCTCTCCAACTCACTCACACACACACACATACACACACACAAAAGGAGGGGGCGG
>JAODKC010000082.1:22554694-22570295 GCA_026777985.1 Mormyrops attenuatus
GCCGAACGGGCCCCCTCCACCCCCCCCCCCCCAATCCCGTTCCCCCCACCACCCAGTCGGGAGATATGGCTGAGAGGGCGGCAAGATGCGGAGACGCAAAGCGCAGCGTAAAAACCAGCAGGGGTGCGTGAAAACGGGAGCGCTTTATTTCTGGGCACGGAGGGATACAGAAGATTAGCCGAAGGTAAGACACCGGAGAAGCACTGCCCCCAAAACTTTTATTCCGGAAAGGTACAATTTCACTCCAGTCAATGGATCCTTTTGTCAATTGTTCAGTTTCCGTATTTAGGTTTTTTTCCGGCCTTGGTGAATATGCAGTCTGACACTGATCGTGGTGTGCGTGATGATGGTGGAGCTGCCATTGACATTGGATGGATGCACGAACACGGGTCCCACATGCAGCGCCCCTTTAAACGGACTGAGACGTTTTCGGTCCCGGTACCAGGCGGCGCCGCGCTTCTTCCACGCTGCGTACTGTAATCCGCTTTCACACCGATTGATTGCCCCGTTTTAAACGCCTGAGTCACTACCCACACTCTCACGACGCAGTGTTATTATTATTATTATTATTATCCTTACACTGACGGAGATGTACTGCTGTATCTGTTACCTGAATTGCTTTTGAACAACGAATAAAACCGAACACGTTTTATTATGCGTTTTGGTGACACGTTTGTCCTGACAGCTTGGATCGCAGCAAGACGCCGCTCTGTGTGCACGAATGCGGGGGTGCACGGCCCTTTATGTCAATATGTTCACAATGTTTTATATAAATGGGCAATAAAACGGATAGGTGAAGCTGTCGTACGCCGCGCGCGCAGACGGTCCGTCTGCCGTCCCTTTACATTAAGGACAGGAGTACACGGTGTGTGGTGGATGCGTTAAGGCAGATGGTGTCGCGGCCCGCCCTTTTCTGTTTGTGGGTGGCGCCCGCCGCGCCCCCCGGGGCGCGGGGCGGGGGGGGGGGGGGCGCTGGAACCGCCTTAGTGATCTCCGGATTTATGAGAAGCCCCGCGAATCTTTCCTAGGTTCAGTCGCTGTGTTATTCAGGGACCCGTTACATTTATAAGCCCGTGATTTAGAAGGAGCCCTGCTCAGACAGGTGTATTCCTAAATTCATCTGTTTTCGGCGCTCTGTTCCCTGGGGGTGCAGGTGCGAGAGAGACAGCGCACAGTCCCAGGGCATGGCTCTCAGCACCAGCCCTTGACCTGTACCTGACATACGCATCGTATTTATTCCTGCAGGCCTGACTCAGGATGTACCCCGGGGTCAGAACTCGGATGGTCAGGAGGCACAGAACCCAATCAGTACCACTAGGCGAATGAGAAGAGGACTTAGTAAGAGGAGAAAGTAAATCACTCATTATGTATACAGTGGCTGAGAAGGTATAGGAGTCCGGGTGTATAAAATGTTTGTCTGTCACCTGAAGGTCACTGGTTCACAGCCCAGCTGTAATACTGTGGTATAAGTCATCAGCAAGGATTTTCTCATCATCACTTTTTTTGTGATATGAGTCACCAGCCTGTCTGGAGTGTGTGTGTGTGTGTGTGTGTGTGTGTGCGTGCACGTGTGCCAGCAGTGATCAAAGCAGGACATGCAGTGAACTCAGAAAGGTGGGGCTTTTCTCCTTGGGATTCCTTATGTAATGACCCCAGTCATGCTTGTGCTGTCCTCACTTTCCTGATTCTCGCAGAAATATATAAAGGATGGCACTCTGCCGTATTAATGATTGCCTGGCAGATGGACCCATGATTTCTACTCCAATCGCATATTTAAATGTGCCCTGCGTCTGCGGAGGAGTGTTCGCCATGGGAGTTAATGTGACAAGATTTGTGCTTTAAACACTCAATGGGGAGCGAGTCCCCGGGTGCTGAGTCACACAGCATGATGGGTAATTTGTTTTCCGTCTCACCCGCAGCTTGCCGGGGAGGAGGACAGGCCGTCATCCGCACAAGTGCGACCCACCTGGCGCTGCCGCCTGCCGCCGAGGAAGACGGCAGAGGTGGAAGAGATGGCCACACCCCTTATGCCTCTGCCCGCCCCCATTGGGCGGGCCTTGCATGGGATCGGTACTGGCAGCTCCAGGACCCGCAGAGCTGCCTCCCTGGACAGCATGTCAGGCTCCTCCCCACGTCGGGTGCGGCCAGCGGAGGCTGCTTCCCTCCTCCAGAGGCAGAGTCCCTCGCCCCGCACCCGCCTCCGCGTTCGCGGCAGCTCCGTGGAGTTCTCGAGCAGCCCGCGGGCTGGCTGGGAGGAGAGGCCTTTCCTGCCCACTGTCCTGGGCTACGAGGTCATGGAGGAGCGATCCAAGTTTACGGTAGGAGGACCTGCTATGTTTGCCACACCCCACACTCATGGATGACCACACCCACCATCTGAGCCCCCACCCATTTGTGTAATAACGGAGCTTAAAGCATTAAACCTGGATGGCAGCTTCACCTAGATGGCACACAGCATGTCACTCCGTTGTTTCCCGTCGGTATCCGCTCCTGCCAATTCTGGTCCAGCTCCACAGTGCTGGAATTTTAGCCCCACCCGGTTTTCGCCTTTCCGTCTGTCCAGAGTGTACGCTGGGGTCATCTGAGTGAAAGGGGGAGAATGTCTAGCTGGTACATCCATGCTCTTCAGGTCTGGCTTATGCTTTTATTAGATTTACTAGGAGTTTTAACATCGCTCTCCGAAAATAACAATATCCAATTTCAGGGCTGAAAGGCTTCCATTATTTATGTTGTTGCCGGTAGGTTCCGTGCTAAAAGGTCTGTACCGCAGAGTCTGTTAGACAGGATGGACATATATCTGTGTGTCTGCCCACGCGACCCCCCACCCTCCCGAGGAAGCTGTTTGTCCTCTTCAGATTCGTACGACTCTGTGAATGTTGTCGGTTTTATGTATTTATTTGCTCATTTGAAGTCAAAACCTGGTTCTTTGCTTCCTTTGCTCCTACTGTACGGAATTGCATTCCTCGTGTGTTAGAAGTGTGGTGCCGTCGCATGCCAGTCGTCCGTGTTTGCACTGTGTAATGCATGCAAACGGTCACAGCCCACATGTACCGGGTGAGGATGACCCACTGGTGATCTTTTTTAGGTGATCTCTCTCTATCTTCCATCCACTTGACCAGTACGGGTTGGCCCTCCAGTTTGTATTTTTAACACTTGCTCCTGTAGCTCAGCAAGCTGAGCAGTGCATTGACAACGGAACACACGCATCGTTAACCTACCTGCCACTGTAAATTGCTTTGGATAAAAGCATCAGGTAAATCAGTAATCAGCGATCACTTTATTTTTGCCCGTTTAAACACCTGAAAACAAATCCTGTCCTGGGACTTGACCCCAAAACCTATGGGTCCATGTCCTTATACACTACACATGCCACATTATCAAAGCATCTCTCCAAGCAAGGGGAAACCAAATCTCCTGTCGACTTTCCACAGGTCTACAAGATCCTGGTGCAGAAGTCGCAGGAGGAGAGCTGGGTGGTCTTCAGGAGGTACACGGACTTTGCCAGGCTCAATGACAAGGTAGGCCTCTGACGTATGCTGGGGTTCAACCTGTACCTTCTTTCTCTGGCTTTTGGGGTTCCACATCTCCCCAGTTTTCGGAATTAAGCTGGGGCTGGCTGCTTATAGTCATGGAGGATCTCGTCTTCATCCCAGACCCCACATAAATTGTTATTCTAGGACAATTCCTACCAGATGCAGAACCTGACATGTTTGTGTTTCCTAGGATGGTCTAGGTCAGGTTAAGGTCCTGGTCCGGTTAAGGTCCTGGTCCAGAGATTCAAAGGATGATCTTTCTTGGGAGCATTCTGACTGCAACTCCATTACCCAAACCCCCAAACCTCCTGATGCCCCAATCATTCCATTAAAAGCTGGTGAAATTACGTTGTACCTCTCAGAGTCCATGAAGCATGATCCAATCGCAGGGCTCTGCGACAGGCGGACTCTGCTACTGGTGCACAGTCGGCAGATGCTTATAGGCATTTAGCTAATACTGGGGGGCGCTGCAGGAAGTCCAGGGCTCCTCTGCTGATCGCCAGCTGCAAATGAACATATGGCAGCTGCTGGTATCTCCAGGGGCTTCTGTACATTGCAGAGCTGTGTCAACCTGATGTTTCCTCTGGAGGGTGTGATTGTGTCTGAGGCCTGTGAGACACATGTACACACGCGCACACACACGCAGCCATATGTGACACACACCTCTGGACTGGGACTCTGGCGACCCTGTATGGCATGATGCAATGCAATGCCTCTGAGTGCAGCATCATAATTTACCATTGCCCTATTTATGCAGCTCAGCATAATTCGACAGGCCATCTACTGGTTATCAGTCTGGCTCTTTAACCATGACGCCACCTGCTGATCTGTCTGTGTCTGTGATTCCAGCTGAAGGAGATGTTCCCCGGCTTCCGTCTCTCCTTGCCGCCCAAGCGCTGGTTCAAGGACAACTACAACAGCAGCTTCCTGGAGGAACGCCAGCAGGGCCTCCAGACGTTCCTGCAGAACCTGGTGGCGCACAAGGACGTGGCCGGATGGTGCTTGCTCTCGCCTTTCCACCCTCACTGACGGGGCATCTCTTCTATGGTCATTCCTACAGCCCAATCCCGCAGCTCCACTAAACCACATCTTCAGATAGCAATCCAATCAATGTCCTCAAGCACCTTTTCACTCTGACTTTGTTACTGTGTTATATCTCCCCCTGACTACTCGGACGAAGAATTACATTCCTGTAGAGTTACCGGAGCATTCGAGGCCCGTCAGCCTTTTCTAAGTCCTGGAGGGGCGTTGTGCTTCAGTCAAGTGTTTTCGTCTCTCTAGTGTCTTCACCCTTTCATTTATTCAGCCCCCTCCATGCACACAGTATGTTGCCCAGCTAAATACATGCACCCCATGCCCAGGGTCTGTCTAATGAGCCGCACTTGTTTATATGCCGTAATACATGAGGTATGGCTGGCGGAATGTGTCTCTGTGGTAACGTTACCACTTTAACATAAATTGTTCTGCATTCCCTAACTACCGGCCTAACAAGCTTCTGGGGGAGAAGGAAGTGTGTGTGTGAATGTGGTAAAATGTGTCATCAGAGTGGGTGGTGCTTACTCTTCTGCGTGTGTACCTTCAGCTTGCCAGTTCGAGACTTCCTGTGTCTGGACGACCCCCCAGGTCCCTTTGACAGCCTTGAGGAGAGCAGAGTAAGGCACCTGGCACCTCTTTCCGAAATATTCACACTCCGGTTCTTGGAATGTTTGCGCTTAGGTTCTGGAATATTCGTAGTTTGATTTGAGAATTTTTACGCTCTGTTTCCAAAATGTCCAGGCTCTGATTCCAGAACATCCATGCTCTAGTTTTGGGATGTTTACATTCTGGAATGTAGAGTGAGTGTTTGGTAAGGGAAAGGGTTCTATGACGCGCCTTAGTCTTCCTTCTTGTCCTCGGCACAGGCTTTTTGCGAGACTCTGGAGGAATGTAACCACCGGCTGCAGAAGGAGCTGCAGGAGAAGCAGCGAGAGATCAACACTCTGCGGAAGATGCTCAATGAGCAGCAGCTTCACATCAATACGCTAGAGCGAGCCCTCCGGTGAGTCATGGTCCCAGGGAGGTGTGGCTTTGGGTGTCAGGTCTCATTCACCGAAATGTGTATGTGGGTGGTTTGCACAGCAGAGAGTCCCTGACCCCCGGAAGCTCCTGCCAGTTCTCCATTCAGGGTAGTGAGAGCAGCGTGGATGAGAATGCAGACGGGGATGTGGAATGCTCTGCGACAGAGGCGGACCAGGAGATGGATGAAGATGGCAGGTATCTGCCTAAATTTCGCCCCCTTCTGGGTGTACATGATTTAATTTCTTACAATGCACAGCAGACAGACAGAATACTCCAGATTCGTACCACGTCCTCCACATTAATCAGTATGCCCACTCTGTCAGCAGTATTGCAAACCACCCAGTACTCAGCATTCTGGCATTGATTCTCCGTGGAAGCTTATTAAATGAGAGTGCCGCAGTGCCCCCTTCTGCATGCCTGCATGTCTGTCTGTGAGTGGCGGGAGGGGGGGGGGCTAAATTCAGTATAAATACTGCAGGGAAAATGATGCTCCACTAGCCTCGTTTCTCCAGCATCCAGGAGGTCTTGGCAAAACCTTGTGGAGCTCCGCAGGTCTAATGCCTTTATTGTGGAGGCTAACGCTAACAAGTCCAAAGGTTAGATGCCTATGTGGTTAGTGGCTGTGCTAAGGCGCCGCTTTGGCCTTGGTCCTCAGGAGTCTGTTTTAGAGAACCTTTTAGCTGGTTACCCAGGCACACTGACTACATGGTCTCCTCTCTTCCGCTCTGCGGCTAACACGCTAACACATCTAATGGTTAAGTGTCTATGTGGTTAGCCGCTATGCTAACTGCTTCTCTGGCCCTGGTCTCCAGGAGGTTGAGCCAGGCACATTGGCTAATGTGGCCTCCTCTCTTTGTCCTTGTGGCTAACACGCTAACACATCCAACACATCCAAAGGTTAAATGTCTATGTGGTTAGCTGCTATGCTAAGCATCGCTCTGGCCCTGGTCCCCAGGAGGCTGACCCAGGCATGCGGGCTAACGTGGTCTCCTCTCTTCCTTGCAGCTGCAGTGTTCAGACCTCCAGGCGTTCGTCCTGCTGGTGTGGGCCAGCCATCAGTGGCTCCCCGCCCACCGTGCAGGTGTCTACCGGCCAACTTGAGTACTGACCCCCTCCCCCCAGACCTCACTGCCTTCCAATCCTGTCCTGGCAGACCTTGGGTGTCATTGTTCCTGTGTGCAGTGATGGACAAAGGGCCCTCCCTCCCTGTACGTTAACCCTGGATACCAGAGACAGGACTCTGTGATCCTTATGTACCCCAAACCTCGCTGCACACAACATCGCAGTAAACACGACCTCTTGGTCTTCACGGGTTTGATGGACGGCTGTTACCACGGTAAGAACATCCCTGGTAACCATGGTGATAGAAGGATTACGCTTATGTCCTTGAATGGAACTGCTGACCGGGGTAATGATGTAAAGGTGTCCTAGGGTTTAAAAGGGGGAGAGGAGGAGGAGCTCTGATAGTGCTGGGAATCAACAGCTGATGCCAGGCATCAACCAGCAGGCGGCGCCAGATGTCAGCCATATGGAGGTCTGCAAGTTTTTTTTTATTATTATTTATTTGTGTGTGTGTGTGTTTTGTCAAAAAATGAATTGAACACATCCACTAGAATTGATTTGGGTGTTCGTTATTTTTCCTGTTGGCAACGTTTTAAGCGTTACACTAATCCCAGGAACCCATTTAATCAAAGTGACCCTTAACAAGGCGGAGAGGCCTCCGGCCTTGAATGGAAGGCAGTACTTGAATCTTTAATCTCCTTTAGTCTGGGCAGAAGGCTTCCATCGATCCCGCAGTGTTGCGCAGTGCTAAATGCTTTTAACGCTGTCAGTGCGTTTTGATTTGTACTCGGGTCCACTTTTTATAAAGAATTTTATACTACAACACAGTAAAATGTTTAGTGACGTAAACTAGGTAAGGATGTTGTCTACTTTATATAAAGATACTAGCAAAAAAGAATGAAACTGATTTCTGTATCTATTGACTCGGGGCTGATCTTCAGATTATATATATATATAGACACACACAAACACACACACTACAATCCTCCAGTTTTTGAAAGAATTAATGATACACTGCTTTTTCAAACTTTTATTACAAGAAAATATTAGAAGTACTTAAACCAAATGTAGCTGACTGCTTTTTAAGTGTAATGTTACCATCTACTATGCATTGTAAGTGCATTTTAATGACTGTTAGTGCCTAAGTATGAGTTTCATCAAAATAACCACCCCCTACCTTTCTCATAGCTGCAGAGATTCTGTCCAGCAATTTTTGGAAAGAACTTGTGTCCAAACCCTCCCACCACTTTCTCAAGCATGCAAATAGTTCTGTCCCATTTGCGAGACTCTCATTTTAAACTTGTTGGTCCAACTTGCCCCACAGATGGACTTTCATCCACCCACAAGACCTTCTCCCAGGCCTGAGTACTCCAGTGTTTGTGGTGTTTAGCCTATAATAGTCTCCTTTTCTTGTTAACACCATGAAAAAAATGTTTTCTGACAGCAACTTCACCACGCAGTGAGCTGCTCTCACTCTTTGCTTGACTGTATTAAGAGACACCAGTTTCCCTCTGTTCACATTAATTGCAGCCCTCAGACCATTAGTCATCTTCCAGTTTCTTTTGCACGTTACGACTAAGTGCTGATCTTCAGCCTTTGATGTCACTTTTCTTGGCCCTGACTGTTTCTGGTCACTTGCTTCCTGTCAACCTTTTTCTCTGTAAACAGTAGGTCACTCCATGCTCAGAAACATTTAGCATTCTGGCTGTTTCGCGATGAGAGAACCCATCTTCACTCAAAATTTCGATTTTAGCCCTCTGCTCAATTGTTAGCGTTGCCTTTCTAGCCATTACAAACATAAAAATAAATATTTATCAGAAATTCTGACATCACTTCTGATACAGTATGAGATTGAAATGAGGAGCAGACAGTGCATTAAACCTCTAACAAACTGATCTGGGACCAGGTAGGCAAGTGGTTATCATTTAGTTTATTAAGACACAATCAAGTATTTCTAATATTGTAATAAAAGTTTGACAACACAGTGTATCGTTTATTTCTGAAAAAGTCCAGGGGTGGGCCCAAACCTCTGGCCTGTTGTGTGTGTGTGTGTGTGTGTATGTGTGTGTGTGTGTGTGTGTCTGTGTGTGTGTGTGTGTATATATATATATGTGTGTGTATGTATGTATGTATACTGTATGAAGGTGTTCGTCCTTCTGCTGTGGGCCATACACAGTAAGGTCCTTTGCTGTTTATGTGTTTTAAAGTCACTAAGCACTTAACTTTAATTGTAACGATGTCTAAATTTAGGGGCTGTCCATGGCCGACTCGGTACCCTAAAGCAGTGTTTCCCAACCTTCGGGGATCCCCAGACGGTCCGCATTCTTGCTCCCACCCAGCTCCCAGCCAATCAAGAACGCAGAATACCTGGTATAGGTTGCTGAGAGCTGGTGGACTGCGTGGAGGTCCACAAGTTCTCGGAGGACTGGGTCGGGAAACGCTGCAGTAAAGGGCTCAGCCTCGGATGCAGCGCCAGGTCTGGATTGGTCTTCCTCCTCCACATGTGACACAGGTTCGATCCGTGCAGGGCCGTGTTACCGTGGAGATTTTTTACCTTTTAGTGTTCCCAATTCCTCACGGTTACCCACAGTCCCCTTCTCCTCTTCCTGCTGTTACATCACATCATTTTCCTGCTCACGGTCGCCAAGTCCCTCAATTGACCCTTCTCAATTGGATTATAATCATACGCTATAATTAGAGGAAGTCACTATGGCCTTGTGTAGATATATAAGGATGACAGACAGCTTCCAGGAAAGAGAATGGGACTGTGGGATGCATTTTAAGTCCCAGTAAGCTGTTTCTGGGCACGTTGTGATGGGTCTTTTTTATAGCGCCTCCCTAGGTCTCTTTGAAGCTGAGGACATATCCCCCCCCCCAATTTTCCTACCAGTTTTTCACAGTATCAACATTACACACCAGTCTTCACATTAATGCGCTTTAAGTGCCTTTTGCTTGTCCTTTTTCCATGCTCTTTAAACACCTCTTTAACCTTCTTGTGGGTCACAGCTGATGCCCCTGATGATATTAACGTAAATGATCAGAAATCTATTGGTTTGTTTTCAGTTTATTATGCTTGTGATACAGCTGTATTCACATCAGGTAGTGCCACTAGGAGAAATATTTATTTAAACGGATGTATATCCTGGATAAAACGATGTAGCTGAAGCAAATTAAACAAAGGTTTTTGTATTGAACTTAATTCTCATTGCAGTGTTTTTATAACACGTCCAACTGATGGAAGTAGTTTTTCCTGTTTTGTACCAAGAGGATCAACAATTAAGTCAATTGTGATCAATCCTTGTGAAGTTCATGATCTCACATGGAAACCTTCATTGCCTGATCTGCAATCAATCACTCCAGGTTTCCTGCAGATCGCCTGATATGTATCCCTACCCTTCTTGCAATAAAAATCACTAGAAGCTGTCTAATTCCTCTTCATGTGAGTGCAGAAGGACAGAGAGACACCAACATGCCAGACACTCGGGGGTGAACAGAATGATTCAATTTATTTGGGAAAAGAAGGAGGGGGGAAAGAGATGTACATTTATCCTTTGCAACTATTTCCATTCTGTACAACAGTTTGAGATGCTCAATTTGTGAACAACATCTTTCATCTGGCATTAACAATTAATCGATGCTCAGACATCTTCATTTAAAGTGTCATGATCATTCATCTGCTGGTCAGGATAGAACGGTGTTTCCCAGTCTAGTTCCCAGCAGGGAACTAGGAGGGAGCACAAATGTGGACTGTCTGGCAGGGAGCAAAAACATTGACCAACTGTGGGTCCCCGAGGACCGGATTGGGAAACACTGGGATTGATGATTCCCTCAAAGACCGGACCAGATGTCGACCCTGATCCATTTGATTCCTTTTTGGCAAGGAATCATTCTCTGAAGAAACCTATTCAATTAGCTGCCTAATTAGCTGTCTCACCGTCACTAGTTTGACCTCATTTCTCATTGTCTGAGGCCAAACCCTCTGACTGTGTGTTTAATGCAGCTAGCTGCCCTTAGCAATTAGCCCCTTATCAGGACATCAACTGTGCTGGAGCATCAGTGAAGGCCATTGTTGAGTGTAGACCCTGTCTTTTGGATAATGACTCATCGACTTCTGCAACTCTGCCCAGTGTGGACACCAGAGGGAGCCACAACCATGCAAAGTCCCCACCGTATTTACACTCCCTCCATTTGACTTGACTTGTCTTTACCTTCCATGCTGTTCAAGCCTGAAATGTGAAGGTATCAAAGTATCAATCTCCAAAGTGTTACACGTTTTTTTTTTTTTGATTTGTCTATGTAGTACACATGTGTATGATGTCATCCTTGACAGACAGGTGGAATGATGTCAGTGTAAATACATCTCCATCTGTTATGAATAACGTTTTTTTCCTATTGTGCTCTCAGAATGCCCAGGTCAGAGATCACAGTGCACGCTGCCTGTGACTCTGGTCCCTGGTGAAGCTCTCAGACTCTCAGGGCAGTTCAGAGTCATTGACTCCCCTGGTCTCCTTCACAAACTCACGGGGAGCACACTGTAGTCCACACGCAAAGGTTTAACCCAAAGGTGTCGCACTAATTAAAACATACCCTGCGTGGATTAACACTTGGTTATAGTTGCCTGATCCCCGTCCTAGTGCACTTAATGTATGGCGCAACCTGAAATGACTAACTCCTAAATGCACCCGGTTTTGTTTATGCATATTTTGAAGCATCTAATTTGCCCCAGATGGAAGCACAAGGGAGTCTGAATCCAGGTCGCTATGCCTATTTCGGTTTAGTCCCAGGGAAACGTTTCTCATCAAGGTTGCCCGCATCGCCTGAAGCTTAAGTTTAACTTCAAAGAAGCGCCTGAGCTGATCGCTACGGACCTTCGGATACCGCAACTCAAATAATCCCTGAAATGTTCCTAGAAATTTGGAGGATTATGTTAAATGAAGCATTAAATGGTCGCTGGCAAAAACAAAAAGTCATGAAGAAGAGGGCTGTGGCATGTAAACGCCACACAAGGTAAAAGCTCCTTTCCCAAAGCTTTTCTGGAGCCATTCTGTGTATTTCTTATAAGCAACCTGTAACCAGGGCGATTTGAAGAAATAAGAGGACTGCCTTGTTGGTGTTGCTGTTGCCCCCCCCCATTCATGATGAAATTTGCTAAGCGGGATTATGAGGTGTTTATGAAAATACTAATGGCGAAATCGTACTGTTTTTCGAATAATTTTCAGGGGGGCTAAATCAAAAATCAGGAGAGTTGATGCCCCCCCCCCCCAAATAGGTTCTGGATCCACATGCGCCTCTAACACATCTGAATTAAATAATGAGACTGATTTAAGTAACAGCTGAGATTGTTTCGTGTGAGATTTGGATAATCTCTGGCAGTGCCGCCCCTGGCCAAACTGGGGCTCTAAGCAGAATTTTATTTTGAGCCCCCCCCATTAAAAAAAAAATCCACTAACAATCTTTTCCTTTTCCTGTGCACTCTTTCCTAACAACTTTTATACAACGTTCTTAGCGGTAAAATGATCTTGACAGCTGTTGATTTTACGTCTATCTTATAAATTGAAGAACAGTCATAGATTACTAAGCACTTGGTGTAAGTTGCTCTGGAAAAGAGCGTCTGCTAAATGCAGTAAATGTAAATGTAAAATGACTGTATCGCAAAATGAGATTTTAGGTTTACAACCTTGCGGTGTCAGATTACTCGTCTCTTTCTTTCTCTCCTGCCTTGGACTGACTTGGTGCTCTACGCGCGCCTCGCGGCAGCGATGCGCATCATTTGCGCATTTGCAGAGAATGCGTCCCCTTGCGGAAAATGGGGCCCCCCATGGATCGTGGGGCCCTACGCACAGCGCGTGTTCTGCGTGTAGGGAGGGGCGGCACTGATCTCTGGGCTCTCTGGACTCCGGAACATACCTCAGAGGTTCCAGAGCTACCTGATCCAGCTTTAAAAATGCGGGCTGACTGCTGGCGCACAAGAGCCTCGTTAATTACCCTGCGAAAAGCCTCATGATGAGAATCTGCAGCATGACACCTTCCTATCTGGTGGAAGAACAGGAGTGATCACATGAAAGACCCACGTGTTTTGTTCTTCTTTTCTTCCCAGGTTACTTATGGATATTTATTTACAGGCTATTTATGCACCGTTATAATAGGATAAAGAGGGCGGATGTGTTTTTCAGTTTATGGTGTGTAACATTATTAACATTCTTCCATTAATTGAAAGCATGCCTTCTAAAACACAAATGCTTTGTGTTTTTAATAATATAATTTTATTTTTTATTATTCTGAGTGATCTTGCTGGAAAATGGTGCACAACAAAAGTTCTTTTATTTTTCTCAGGCATATTAAATCCCTCTTGGTTTGGTCGCCAAATAACAAATATCAAACTGGTTCATAAATGAGGATTCTCAAGGGTGGGGGTGGTCAGTCAGTCACCTGGTGGGGGTTGAGCATGTGGCACAAAGACTGTAGCACTGCATTCTTGGGTTTGGGGCCAGCCTGACCTGTTCTGTTTGTTTTTCCTAGCATTTATTTCCCATGTTAGTTTTCTTCTCCTAGGTTTTCCCTTCTTGTGTTCTGTTCCTATCTGGATCTTTTTAATTATCCTTGTGTTCTATTCCTAGCATTTTATTTCCAGTTAATGTTTTCTAGTTTTTCCATCCATCCATTATCCAAACCACTTATCCTACTGGGTCACAGGGAGTCCAGAGCCTATCCTGGAAGCTATGGGCATGAGGCAGCACAGGATGGGGGTCAGCCTATTGCAGGGCACACTCACACATGCACACCTACAGGCCATTTTAGCAACTCAATCAGCCTCAGCATGTCTTTATAGGGAAACTGAAGTACCCGGAGGAAACCCCATGACGACATGGGGAGAACATGCAAACTCCACACACATGGAGACTTGAACCATAGTCCCAGAGGTGTGAGACAACAGTGCTAACCACTGCAGCACCATGCCACCCCTTTTCTAGTTCTTGGTATTTGTAAAGCTCCCTAGTTTCTGTGTTTAATTGTTATTAGTTCCACCTGTTGTCTGCTTTCTTCCGCCAGTGCTTGTTGATAGTTCTGTTCTATTGCTCGTTGTCCTGCCCGCTGTGATGATTGGTTAATTGATTATGTCTTACACCTGTTCCTTGTTTGCACCAGTTTTCTGTGTATTTAAGGGCCTTCCCTGCTTTGGAGGAATTGTATTAGGTGTTGTGTATGTTTCTCTGTTTGGTTTCCCTAGTTGTGTTGCAGTATGGTTTCTTTAGTTTATGTTTTTCCTGGTTTTATTTTGATCCCTCTTGGTCCTGTTATTTCGAGCTTTTTCCCAGTGTTTTGTTTAATCCAATAAACTCTTGTTTGTCTCTGAGCCGCAAGTGGATCGTCACCTCCTTTTCCTGCTTGCACCTTGCCCCCGGGTCCATAACATATCCTTTCAAACAGGACCATGGCCAGAAATAAAATTTGGGGGCGCTCCCCCCTGGGTTTCCCCCCACGATCAAAAAATGCTGAGCTTAATTGGAGTTACCATATTGCTCTTAGGTGTGTGTGTGTGTGTGTGTGTGTGCGTGCCCTGCGATGGGTTGGTGCCCCATCCTGGGTTGTTCCCTGCCATGTGCCCAAAGGCTCAGGTACGGACTCGGCCACCGGCCCGTGGGCGTCAAACACCCCCACAGCACCAGAGCAGTGTCCTGGTCTCCCCAGTTGGGACAGGATCACATGATCCTTGCTCTTTTTATTCGTGGTGGGTTTTCTGTGACAAACCTAGGACCATTTTGCTTTAGGAGACCCTATCACAGACCGAAGCCCCCACCAACATAGCTCCTAGGATCACAGAGGCACACAAACCCCTCCATCACAATGGATTCTAATGGTGCATGTTTAAAAGCGGCCTGAATAACATTGGTGCAAAACGTTATCTTGAGGCATGTTGCGGTGTCTGTTGTGTAATGGTGTGACGTTCATGAATGACTGTTTCACAGGGAACGAGTCCCTAACAGGACCTATACACACATGTTCACTTCCCTGCAGAGGTTTGTCCTGTTCATTCTGCCGCTTGCCCTCACTAATATGACATATGAAAAATATGCTGCCCCCCCCCTCGACTATGGCCAGTTCGAGTCAATGAGGCATGTAAGGGCATGCTATAAGAAAGCATATGATTGGCTAGAAACTAAACCTGAGATTGAATGTGCATGCCTATTCTCTCATTCACACACTCACTCACCAATTTCATCCACTCCTTTGGGTCTATCATTCTTGTTCTTAATGAGTGACCCAAACGAGTGAATGAGTGAGTGGGTGAACAAGAGACCCAGATAAGATACCTATTGGTTATGACTGAACATGAGAGTCATCTCTCCATTGTAACTCAAACACACCACCTACTGGTGTTGTATATAGCCTACATGTGCAGTGACTTCCCATATGGTGGAACTGAATTTTACAGATGCAACATTTTCATAATTTAAAACATTTTTACCAAGGTTCGTTAGCATTTGGACACCGTTAGCTTGTGATTAACTGTTGGGTTTGCATTTCAAACAAACATGAGTAGCTAAAGTACAATGTTGCCAAGACTGTGACTATAATCCAATAAGAAGTATTATTTTTCTTACATAACTTAATGATGGTATTTAGCTTACTGCTTAACACAACTTAGGCTAAATATTAGCCTATTTTTAACCTATCGGGGAAAAGTGTTTCAGATCTATTTTACGCAAACAGCTAGTGCCACTGAATGAGCTGGTGTGAGTTGGTGAACGAATCGGAAGAATCTTTAGGTGAAATTAATCGAACGAACTGTCCCCCTAAAAAATTAATTTCGCCCATTTTTTTTTTGGGGGGGGGGGGGGGGGTGAATGGGGTTAGAGTGGATACAGTGAAGTGTGTCCCCGGGTTTAAAAGTACATTGCCCATGTGTATGCAATTTAAGGGATTGACAGGTCTTAGGGTCATTTCCC
>JAODKC010000082.1:22571892-22588462 GCA_026777985.1 Mormyrops attenuatus
TTTATTTATTTCAGTATTTACTTATTTATTCACACATTTATTTATTTATAATTATGTCATGTTTAGTCCTCCATACACACACACACACGTATAATATGATATTGGTCCTGTAGTCGATTTCCAGTTGGGGCTGTCTAAAGGCAGACAAGTTTGTATCTCATTCACTTGAATTTGGCTACAGCTTTGTTTTTGTGAGGGTACATGCTTGGTTTTTATCCTCAACAAAGGCCACAATCCGAGGTTTAAAGTTAATTTATGTTAACCCTACACTAGAAGCCCTTGAATAGACTCTGAAATAACTAATAATAAGACTAAAGTCTGACACACAGTCACAGCTAAAGACAATGAGTCATTAGTCACAGACGTTTTTTGTCACAGACTATGATTTACAAAGACTGGGGATCTTGTAGGGTTATTATTTACAGCTAGATTCCTTTTCAGGTTACTTCCCATTATGCTCCTGGTAGAAATTTACAGAAAGAGAAAAACTGTTGAACAGAAACAGAAGCTTTTGGCCACAGATGCTCTTGTGTGTGCAACGATGTGCTGTGATAGAACAGCGAAAAAGAGAAGTCATCACAGGATGTGTAAATGGGAACGGCAAGGTCTGTCTGTCCTGCGTATCTACCTACCCTTCTTGAGATGTTGTACCCGCTTTGCTGTTTCCTGATGGGTGGTGGAGAGAGCTGAACTATTGGTTTTGACAATGTCCATGTTAATATTCGCATGAACCAAGATTAAAGACTTATAATATGAAGCATGATTGATTTTATCAGAATATCAAGATGATGAAAAAGCCAACTATCTTGAGCATCTCACGTCAAACGATCGAGGTGATAGAAGCATGCTACGACTTCTCTGCACTGGTTAGGTGAATGCAAATTTCTCATGATTTTATCCTGACTTTGGAAATTTGTCTGCGACAGTGACATACCTTGAAATGTTAAATGTTCGGTGTAAGGTTAGCATGGTGCATCTTTGATCTGCGTGTGACTTGTGCGCTGTTCTGTAAACGGCATGTCTGCTGTGATTCTCAGCAAAGCCTCTGGACTATCAAAACGCAGTCGGAATTAGCCGTTAAAGAGTGCAGATAAACTGATATAGGTTTAATAATCAATAATCCAGTGCTGATGGACAAATTATAATCCTCATTTGTTTTGTTTTACACAACTAGTGCGTGGCTCACTCAGGTCCGATGGGCTGGCTGTACCGGCGGGTCTCACGATAATCATGTGACCAGCAGGGCACCCCAGGGCAGGACACATCGGAGAGAGTACTCAAGGGAGCCTAGCCGGCCAATTAATTTAACTTATTTTACATTTGGCACACCATGTGCACCAGCCTAGCATCACGCACACTCCGTCATGGGGTTCTCATGTGATTATTCTGGTTTAATTAGTTAAATCACCATGAAATTAATCAGAATCAGAAAATTAATCAGATTACATTGAATCAGAATTTTAAAAGCCAAAGAATACTCAGGGTTTCACAATGTAAGGTGTTATTTGTCTCACTTATTTCATATGCAGTGACCTCATGCCGCTTTGTAAAGATGGTGGTGTTGCGGATACTTCGAGCAGAACTCCGTAATGTTTCCCAGCATGTAAAGCCATAAATGTCAGAAGGCTTACCTGTCATTGTACATAAACAGCTTTATTCTGGCCTGCATCTTTTATTGTGTAAGTGGGGAATGGCTGTAACTGATGTTGTTTCACAACAGGAGATTCGAACCTGAAGAGAACGAAGTCGAGAACATTGTTTGCCAGGAGAGGAGTTCAGGAAAGGCACAGGCTTCAAGCTCTGGTAGGCATTCCATCGCCACGGCGACCCCACTGTGTCCCCATGACGTCTCCATCATATTGCCACGGCAACCCCACTGTGTCTTCATGATGTCTCCATCATATTGCCACAGCGACCCCACTGTGTCTCCATGATGTCTCCATCATATTGCCACGGCGACCCCACTGTGTCTCCATGACGTCTCCATCATATCGCCATAGTGACTGCGCTGTCTCCATGGCAACCCCACTGTGTCCCCATAACGTCTCCATCATTAGTCCATAACATGCCCGCTGTAACTCCACACTCTGTATCGCTCTAGTTTAAAATATGTACTGTTGTGATGAAAGGGGTCTTTGAGCCATGTGAGAAAAATTACAGTTAAAGAGGAAAATACGCAGTGCTGTGGCTTACCGTAACCTCAGAAACAGATCCACTATATTCTATTTCTCGATAAATAGTTTTTCAAATCTTGCTTAAATCAATGTGCCAATAGATGCTATGTACCTAGAATTAGTTTAGAAAATGTAGTTTAGGGCTTCTTCACCTTAATAAGTAATAAGTCCCAGGAGGCTGCTTAGTGGTAAATCGTCACCCCTCCTTCGAGGAGGTGAATGTGTTGACCTGCATCCTTCAATGAATGCTAAAGATGGGGCTGAGATACCGCTGTTGGTCTCCCGATGACGCTTTCGCCCCATTCTCTGTCAGAAGCCCAAGCTGGCCCTGCCCCCTGCCCCAGAGCGCTGCTCACGTGTGACGGAGAGCTGTGGCCCCCACCTGTACTGCTGTGACCCTTGTGCCACATGCCGCTGTCACTTCTTCAACTCCATCTGCTACTGCTGGAGGCTGAGCCAGCACTGCATCAAGAAGGGATAGACGCACACCACCAGGGGGCGGACTCCCACACAGACACATATGTGGGCATGCTCGCTCTCTCAAGGTCGGGCGCACGCACATGAACATTCACCAGCACTCATAGGAGCACACGCGCACCCCCGCTTACACAGATGCTCACCTGCACCCCCTGTCTGACATGGTTGCCACTGATTGACGTCTACCCAACCAGTGCACAGAAAAAAGTGCTCTTTTTAATATAGCATTTTCTTACATTTAGTACTCCTCTATTATGATTTTGTATTTTAGACGTATGTTAAAGGTATTAAATGTATAACAGCTATCGTAATGATGAAAGCAGGAGACGGACTTTCTGTTGAACCTTTGACCATTTACAAACAAGTCGGTTCTGTTGTGTTTGTTTCTTTTCATGTCAGTCTTTTGTGGTGAGTTTGTTCACATGAAGCGCACACAACCCCACCAAACATGATTACACAATTCGGCAAGACAGCCTGGAATGTGCACATTATTTCAGAGTTAACTTCCTTTGCTTGGGCTTCACATTGAAATGATGATTTACAGCTGGTTATGGTCTTAATCACAGAAACAAGCTAAGCAGCTAAATTTCAACATTTTACTACAGGAACTCGGAACAATTACGCAAATTCAAAACACAGTGTAGCATGAGGCCAAGAGCCTTGTTTTTAAATGGTGCTAATCAAAATCATTTTGTTTTGCAGAACACGGTATAAAAGTGGTTCCTTTACTTCTGAAATGCAGACGCAGCTGGACTGATGGCTAATATCGTGTAATACGCAGTACGGGGATCTAATCATTTTGCATTGAAAGCTAAAATGGAAAGGGCACCAGAATCCTAAGTGATCCATGAATATTCCGGAGCTCAGCCTTGGGATTTTGTGTTTGACCCAGAACCCAGAAGACACTGAACGAAAAGACAGCTTCCAGTTTGTAGGATGAAAACCTGCCATTAGTCCAAGTCATTTATTATTATCCATTTAGTGGCCCAGTGACAATTAAGTGCCATTCAGCTGTTTAGAGGAACCTGTGTCACCTGACCAGAAAGATAAAAATAGATAATAGTTCTTGTCCTCACTGTCCACTGTATCCCTAAATCACTGAGGTGAGGCCCAATTCAAAACCTGAGACTTTGGTTTGAACAAAAGGAGACCTGCACTCAGAGCTCTCTAGACCTGGTGGAGAGGAATCTTTAAATGGGAGGGGCTTGTGAGAGCATGTTGCCATGGAAACTTTCTCCTGCATGCTGCTGCAAACCGATCACCTTCACCAGCTAAATTGGCTGCTTAGGCACCAGGTCACCGATGTGAGGTATCTCTGAGATTTGTAAATGTATATATACACATGCGCACACACACATACATATATACAAATATACATATAACGATGCTGATTTGTATCTCCTGACAAAAGTCAGGTGTTTGATATATTTTTAAATACATATTTGCATATATTTCTGTACATTATTGTCATCTTTTTCTGTGTCCTTGATGATGTGTGGTGATTAAAAATTCAAGGTTTTTTTTTTTTTTTTTTGAAGTTTAATTTAAATACTGATTCTTCCTGGGAGCACATGAGTAACCCAAGAGCAAGGTATCCCTCTCACCACTCCGCCATTTACTGCATTTTTTAAATCATAAATGGCTTGTGTGACCACAACATGTCCCTACCTATCCACCTGTAAAAACATCACATTTGACAGACAGTTTGTATCATTTTGCTGGAATGTTGGGGCGTGCTGCCAGCTGGGGGAGGGCGCTACCCCTCCCGGGATGTTTCTGCTCAGATTCTTTTAACGGCAGGGGACTGCAGCAGATGTGCGACATTTTAAAAGATCAACCCAGAAGTTAAACTTGCCTTCACAAAATAATAAAGAACAACGCGATCCGTCTGTGAAACACTATTATTGTCAGGGTCAGCACCCATGTGTATCCCATTCTGTGTCCCTTCCCCGTTTGGCCAGCAGGCATTGCTGGCCATCCTGTCCCTCGTGTCAGTCTTTGTTTCCCCTGTTTCCTGTCAGCTGCATGGCTCAGCGTGTTGAGCATGCGGCTACCTGTAAGTCCCCTTTGTGTGTTTGAATCCCACCTCTGTTTTTGTATTGTTCCCCAGTGTTTCATTGTATGAGTTTTCTGGTGATTTGTATTTGGTTTTGGTTTCGTTCCTTGTGCCCCTGTTTCTGTGTCTACCTGTATTCCCTAGTGTAGATTCTGTTTTCCCTATTTTGGTTAGTATTAGTCTCCTGAGTTAATTAGTTCCACCTGTTACCTGTTCTTGTGCCTGCCCTTGTGTCTTTCCCTGATTGCTCGTTGCCTTACCCCCTTCTGGATTGGTTAATTGTCTGTCACTCCTGTTGTCTCGTTACCCGGTTTAGTTTAGTATTTAAGTCCCTGCCTGAGTTCTGTCCCTTAGTGGTTCATTATGTTTTATGGTGTGAATTGTTTATGGTGTGTATTGTGTTCTGTTGTTTGAAACCCGCCTGCCCGCCCCTTTTTGTAAGTAGCTTTTGTTTTATCCACTTTTGTTTTTGACCCCTCGTGGTCCTTTTTGTTTGTGTTTTTTTTTTTGGTCTTGTTGAATAAACCCTTTTCCGTGAGCCGCAAGTGGGTCGTCCACTCTCTGTGCCTGCACCATGCCTCGCTCTCATCAGCGCCCCAAGTCTGCCCCGGTCCATGACAATTATCGCTGAACGTCGCCATGCATGAATGGCAGATGGCTGATGAGGACGAAACAGCTGGATATGCTTCTGTTCATTAGAAATGGTTTTCATTTAACTGGGCAAACTAAGCCGGATCGTTTATCTTGGGTTAGGTCTGGTGAAATAAAATCGTGGCATTTAGTTTTAGGTACTGTTTTCTCTTAGTAACACTGACCTAGAAATTGTTTTTGATAAATGAAATACCAGACTGCTGTGGATGTGTGCATCATGCCCAGTGACCAGTTTAAGTGGATAAACCAAGGACATCCACACAGAGTCGTGGGCCAGGAATCAAGCGCACAAATCTGGAGGCCTGGTTGAATCATTTAATACTAGTGGTGTGCGATACTACAAGATTTGGTATCGATGCGATACCAAGTATATACAGGGCCAGTATCATTGATATCGATACGTTTTAATAATAAATGTGGATGCATCATTTTCATTACCTTTAAGTGTTTTTGTGATTTTTTTTTGTTAGTTAAAACCCAGGACAGAATTTGGGCAAAGTTTATAAGTAAATACTTTATTAAAAACACAAGTAACGCAAAATGTCTTGTCTTAAATAAAGTGCACAAAATTAGAGAACCGGCTTTGAAAAAAAATTGAAAATACAATAAAGTGTAAACACGCTCAAAGAAATATCCCCCCACCCCCCTGTGCAAAACAGATTAAAGGTTTTTGTTCAGGAACAGTATCATGTTCACATTTTTCGATTTTATTTCACTTAGCCTGGTACTTAGTAACTGTCCTGCCTTTGAAAAAATCCTCTCAACTTACACAGACAACCGCAGTGCATTCAGGAGAGAAACTGAAACTAAAGTATCGATCTCATTAAATTGGTATTGATTAATATCAATACTAACATTATTATCGATATTATCAATACTTGGTTCAATCCGCTGACCACTGTCATATAGTTAGCGTGGCTCCCTCTACTGGTCGGCTGTGTGATTTCATTCCTCATAGTGCTCATGAGGTGAGTGATTATCCAGAGGAAAAAATCTGGTGATACTGTAGCTGATGCGTTAATCCTGGATAACAGAAACAGTGTGTAATTAAACAACATTGCAAATAAATATAACTCATAAGAAAAGCTACTAAATAAAGACATTTGATGTTAATCATAGAACATCTGGGGAGGTGACTTGTTCAGCTGTGTGATGTCATCTTGTGTCCTTCACAGCTTAATGTAAAGGAATCAGAAATACAATTACACCTATTTCGTTTTGTTTTCAGAAACACAACAAGCACTGGGGCCTGATTTAAGGTACCCCAGTTTAAATTACAAGTTAAGCAAGAAATCCTGTTTGGCAATACAGGTCCCTGGTCAAGGAATAGTTAGTGACATCATGACCTCGTAATCTGATAGGAATCTGCTAAGCAAAGCAGGTTAGCAGAAGTAAAAAGTTAAGTACATCGTATAATATCAAATAAAAGGCACACAAAGTCATAGGATACTTCAGAGGGTTCAGTGGAAGTTTAACTGAGCTGTTTTCTTTGTTGATGTTTTTAGCTCACATTGTCCTTAACCAAATGTTCGTGTTCGTATGCCATTGTGTCCTGTCCTTGTTCAACTGCCCTGTGTGCTTTTAATTGCCCCTCGGGGACAAATAAAGTTATTTGAATTGAACTGAGTTCCTGTGTGTGTGTGTGTTTGACTTGTAACTATAAAATGACAGAAAAGAATAAGAAAACTGAAACTTTGCAATGCCAATTCTGCAGGAATTCGATTTACCACAGAACTCCATTAAACTTCAGTGAGGCAGTTACATTTTACAAGACCCTGTTGCTTGTTTTCCAGTCTGCTGATGCAGAGAATCTTACAGTCGGCAGCTAGTAACTGCACAGTGATTTTATTGTGAACACAGTGGACTAAAATCTTATTAGAAACACTCTGTTTGCGTGTTTTAACAGCTACGTAAACGAGCAGTGTTTAAACCAGAAAAAAAAACCTCTGGTGTTCAGCTGGAAGCCCATCGTACGTAATCCAATATTGCGATGCATCAAGTACAACATATTTTCAAGCCTGTCAGCCCTAAATTCCAAACATTCTGAACGTCAAGCTCATGTGGAACAAAGGACACGCTGTGTATTTAATACCCACGATTTTCAGTAGGTATTCAAATATAGCACAACTTCTAGTCAAACTCGTTGTTTGCTTATATCCAAAAGCTAAAAATATTGCAGGCAAAATGAATTATTAATACTGCAGTATTACCCTGTGCCAGGTGAACCCCCGCCTCATGCCTTGTGCTGCCCGGGACAGACTCCAGGCTCACTGCGACCATGTAGTGGAAAAGCAACTGTAATATGGATGAATTATTAATTCATGGATACAAAAGCCAAGTATTGACTGGAAAGCCCTATCTGTTAGGTATGAATGAGGCTTGGATGAACAGAAAAGTATTAAAAAAACACTTTATTGTATGAAGCTATGAAGCGGAAATGGCTGAGGCGCGTGGCTTTGGGGAGTTATGACTCTGTATCGGAATGTTGCTGCTTCTAATCCCGTGTTGGACAGAATGGAGTCACTGTTGGGCCCTTAGCCCCCAACATCTCCACAATTGTAAGTCACCTTGGATAAAAGGGTGGACTGAGTAAAACTATGAGTCAATGGACACAAAAGCGTTGAGGTGAAGACTCAGCGGAGAATGTTGAATATGAAGATTCTAGTCAAAAAAAAAGCCCTATCTATTCCGTTGTAAGGTTTATTCCAAATTACAACAGTGAGAGGATATTCATGTAGAAAAATGAGAACTACGGTTAATAAAACACATGGTTAATGATACAGAGATGTCACAGTGGGTGGCACTGTGGCTTCAAACCCACCCGAGTGTCTCCTACCCTGCAGGCACACCATGACCCAGTGGCAGATGAGCGGTTATGTCTGTATTGAGTTACTATGAAAACAAAGGAATCACTGTGAATTTATTTAATTTTGCCAGAATTTCTAAAGAGGTTTTCCATTTTCATTCACAAGACTCAATCTGTTTCAATTCTTTCTCAAGAAGAAATGGTTTCACAAGAAGAACTAAGCTGTGTAGCCTTAATACATATATGCAAAACGAACAGACGACGTCGGCTCTGATAAGTACCCCCGTCAGCAGCCAGTTAGAGACACCAGGCCACGAATGAAACCTGGCTGGGTAGCAGTTCAGATTGGAACCAAGTAATCGATTTTAACTCGGAGGATTTTATTAGTTTCAAAAAAGCTTTATCATAGATTAGCATATGTACAGTAATTAGATTGCTTTAATGAAGCAGTGTATAAAATGTAAAGGATAAAGGAACAGCAAACATGGGTTTTGATAAAATAACTTTATGCAGGGCTACTGTCAATCGTAACTCTAACCAAAACAAAAGAAACTCCCCAGTGTGTCCAGCAAGGCACGCCAATATAATACACACCCCGGAGGCACACAATATTATTTATGCTCTGCCACTGTAACAGCAGCTTGGGTTCCCCCTAAAGCCTGTGCACCGTATCCCTTGATTATGGTTCCCTTCTCCCTACAAACACACGCAAACACACTTCAAACAGGATTACACGTTGTAAAGAGATCATACTGCCAGTCCCCTCGGAGGGAGAGAGAGGATCACACTTTGGAAACACACTATCACAGCTTGGCCCTGTCACTGCTGTTTTTGTTTCCGCCGAATGGTCCGCCTTAAATGAAATCTGAGCTGGTGAGAAACAAACGGCCCCTCGTGTCAACATGCCTTCCTATAACACCTCGGGAAAAAAAAGCAATGCGCTGGAATACATCTTAGGACAAATCTGCTTAAAAACTGTCACCGAAACATTTAAATGACACATTGGGGCATGGCTGCCGGGAGGGGCTGGACTGAAAACATATCCGCGATCCTTCGACAGCAGGACTCGTGCTTAAAGGAGCAAATTACGGTTGGCTCTGGCATACAGACACCCTGCCTGCCGGTTATATTTCAACACCACCAGTAGGAGGCCAATGTGTCGAAACTTATGGAGAGAAAAGGAGAAGGAACGTGACATTTTCAGGCGATGTCAACCCTAGCTGCTGGTTTCTGTGATGGATGACATACTCTACCCCTGGGCTCTGCCTTCCGTCACCATTAAACAATGCTTTTATCACTGTAAACAAGCTGTCAAAGAACATTCACAGGCAAGAAAACAAGGACATGGGGTATAGTATCCCCACTAGAAATGATTACTGCTATCTTCATTGATGTTTTCTGCTTGATATATACTATGTTCTGCTAGACCACTTGGAAATTCAGTTAATTAATTGTGGTCTTGTGTCAGGTGGTTAAACAGTGTATTTCTGCCACGTTTTGTGCACTGCATCGTTTACTTTCGTCAGTCATACAATACACGTCTTATGGAAATTCCTTCAAGCTTACGCTAGCACCGTCCCACCTTGGATTTCAACGGGGACCTCGCTGTCAAAAGCTAGTAAAAAATCTTTTGACAAAATTCAAGGACTCGGTGTCCCGGACATCATTAGTATCAGTTTCAAACACGCTATAGTACTAATAAACAAAACAGTGACTCATGGGCAATTTACGGAATCTATTAAAGCCCATGATATAGTATTGATTTCAATTCGTGCGGCTGAGCATGCGCGAAGACGCCAGTAGCGGAGGACGTCGCAGTACGTATGACGTACATGACGTGCGTGCCGTGCGTCCTCCCCCTCCCTTTCCGTGGAGAGAGATGGGAGTCTGTGGCGAACGCCCAAATTGACAGAGGCGAAAGGCAGGCATCGGACGAGCGCTCCCCGCCGGCCCTAGCCGCCAGTACCGCATAGAGAGGGCAGCGGGATACCGGGAGAGAGCCAGGACGCGGTGAGTGCTGGGTCTTGGAGCCGAAGAGGGGCTCCAGGCGCAGGAAGAACGGTTTTTCTGCGAGCGTGTTGAACGGGATAACGGACTGCGGCCGCCCCGGGACGCCGGGCTGCTGATGCGAACCGCCGGTCTGTGGTTCTGTTCGGCGTCAGCTTGTCGGCCGACTGGTCTGCCTTCAGGCGGAAAGATGGCGGACGTATTGCAGGGGGACGCCGCGGCGCTTTCAGTGCCTTTGTCTTGTCGGTTCCGACGGAGCTCGGATACGCAGGAGAGGGGGGCGCCGACGCGGCTTGGTCCGAGTGCCCCGCTGTCAGCCCGCTGCTCCTCCGCGTTGCATCCCGGAGGTGACTGAGGCTTACCCTGCTGTCTGGGTTTGGGTCCAGGGCTGCAGCTCTGGATCTGCGGAGTTTGCTGGCATGGGGGGGGGCTGACTGCATTAAGCACCCGGTATTTCTGTATTAATGTCCCCTGACAGCCACGCTGCATGTGCAGATCTCTTTGGTGGCTGGAGATCCCCCTGCACCGGGTCACAGGTGATCTGCCGGCTTTTTGATGGGCGGCTTCTCCTGTTTTGCCTGGACATCCAGTCCAGATTGGTTCTAGTAAATCGCAGTCTCCACACAAGGTCGGATGCCTTAAAATATCCAGAAAGCCTTGGTGGTTTCTGCACCGTAAGGCTTAAAACCGAGACTTCACAGTTGCTGTGTTCGGTAAAAAGTGTCAGAGATCCCCCCCACACACAGACACACCGCTTTCGGGTTACACCCAAGCCATCAGTTGTAGGAAGAAAATAAGCACAGGGAGGAAATGAGTCACAGGTAGTCCTCTCTCCTCCAGCACGGCTTCTTTTAAAAGTTTCTGCTCCCCGACGTTTTCGCTGCCAACGCATGCAGGGAGAGGGCCGGCTTGCTGTCTCTCTCCCCCCCGCCCCATGCGATGGGGGGCATCGAACTCGGCTAAGCTTTCAGGTGACTCCTCTGTCAGGAATGCGAGTAAATCGCATAAAAAAGCCTCCAGTGCGTTTGCTGTCGGGTGGAGGCACGTGTGGCTCTTTGCAGTCGTTTTACATGAGGATTTATCCGTATCTGAGTTGTAATCCTGGGACCCTCCCTCTCCCCTGTGATGCATGTATTACCAAAGCACCACCGACAGGGCGCAGAAGTAGAATCAGCCTGCAAGCGGTGTGTAGATCAGCCAAGCAGCAGCGGTTACTGACCTTTGCTTACGGTGAGATGTTTGTGTGTTGTTCTGCTTGTGGTGTCTGGTTGGCTTCTGTATGCATGGGTCAAGGTCTAAGGCTGTTTTAAACCACTGCTGATATCACGCTTATGGTAGGTAACGCCATCCATGTGTTGTTGTAGGCACCAAACAAATCGGCAGAAAACGGGCAGATGCCAGGATCTGTATTTGTCTACATAAGTGTGCCAAACTGGAGGGGGGGGTAGGTTTCTGGTCACACCTCATGTCAGGAGCTGCCAGTCTGGGGCCAGTCCTTTTCAAATCAGTCTTGCTGCTTTCTTCAAGGGGAAGTCATAAAAAGTTAAAAATCCCTTGTTCACCCTTGTGCGCTATCTTCCCCCCAGCTATAAATTGCCCTCCCATTTTATCATAGTGTTGCACTCCACCGATCCGTACACTAGGGCCCTCTCAGAACCATGAGGTTGTTATGGTGTGTTAGTGTTATGTAGTAGTATGATTGTATATTAATGGTCAGTGTTTAAATATGCAGGGTCACTCTGATGGCTTAATTTCGAAACTCCCAAGTCCTTTCGGACGCAGTGATCCCAGCATCTCATGGAAGAGTCTGAAAGGTAAGGCTTATTTTGGCCCAGAAAGGTGCCCAGGCAGCTCCGGTAACAGGGGAATACTCAGAGGTCACAGGATACGATCCGGGGCGGCATGTTCCAGCCGCTCGTCCTCACCAGTCGGCGTCCGCTTTGTGGCTGTCGTCAGTGGCAACTGGGTAGCAGATATTTTAACCTCCTCAATGCAACCTGAGGTGAAGGTTAATGTTCCTGGTTATCCGCTGGCTTGTGTAGCAGGATCCCTGTGGAGTTGGAAAGCGCTCTCTGTATTCTTTTGCTTGTTATTTACGCCCTTACGTTTGAGAGAAATTGTTGTCGTGTAGAGTATGAGGTCAACCGTCGTCAGCCAGGTGTCATGTTTGTACTATGTCCAGCTTGTTACAGTATGCGATGGCAGATTGGATCGTTCATGGTGCCCTTCTTTAGTCCTGAGGTCTGACCCGTGTCTGCAGGTGAGAGCTGATCGGGTTCTCAGTGGCAGGCAAGCATGATTATCAAACACTGCATGGTTCAGCTATCTTCTAGATCAGGGGTCACCAACATGGTGCCCCCAAGGACCACATGAGTCGCCCGCGGACCTGTTCTAAAAATAGCACGACTCATCATTGAGCAGCGTCTAAAATTAAATTTTATCCTGTTGCTATTCTTTAATCACGTTTGCATTTATATAGATTTGAAAATGGCAATATCTAAAAGAAAGCATTTAAAACATGTTTATTATACATGATTTAAGAAGAGTGTATCAAACTGGTAGCCCTTCGTATGGCTCAGTACCCGTGAAGTAGCTCGGTTTCAAAAAGGTTGGTGACCCCTGTTCTAGAGAGTGGTGCTTTTCTGCCACACAGCGGCGGCTTGTCCCACCTTGCGTGTGCTGTCAGCACTAATTCAAGACTGGTGCTGTAAATGCTGGCCCACAGAAGTTCTGGAAACCCTTGGGAATGATCCAGTCCTGAGGTAGGGCTCCAGTGTTGAATGGGCTCGCCACCAGTGTGATCAGTACCCTAACACCTGCTGTGAGTCTCAGGTCAGTCAGCGTAGGCCGGTCCAGCTCACGCAGGTCCTTTCTGCATGGCACAGCTCTTGGTTTGCTGGAGATGACACAAGTTTTCGGTGATGTGCTCACTGTGTGTCGTGAAACTTGGCAGTTGCACCCTGCCCCTCCCGTGAGAGCTGGACTCCTGCCTGGACGCCGGGCATGACCATGACGTTCTCTGGTTACAGATACCTGTGGTTATACTCAGCCCTGGTTAGTGGTGAGCATGTAGACTCGCACGTATGTTAGGGCATGTCTGCTATTTACTGGCCTGTTTCTGGTGTGGAAGGAAGTTCTGTAACTCATTCCATGACACTGCAAGTTGTTTGGCACACAAGAGGAAGATGACTTCTAAGTGTTAATAATAGGTGCTGGCAGGAAATTTTTTTTAATTAGCCCAGGTTAGATTAACTAAATCGTTTTTTTTGTTTGATACTGAATAAAGAAAATTTCAAGTGATCATCCTGAGTGGTTTTTGAGATATGGCTATTGGGGTATCCCCTGACCCGATGAGTGGGAACCTCACTTTTATTTTCACGTCCTTTGAAAAACGTAACTTCTGAAGAGGATTTCTTTGCAGATCTCTATGCAGAAATCGAGGGTGAAGTTGGCTGATATTTTAGCTGAAGAATGCTGAAATATCGTTGTGCTTCAATGGATAATTTCAGTGCAGTTTTTGAAAAAATAAGCTATCGATTTTAAAAAAAAAAAAAGTGACATTTCTTGAAAGAATTAGTTGAATCTGAAGTATTTTGAGCCGGTTTTTACACTTTCCTCCAGTCAATGCGCTTACCTTCTAGTGTCTATGGATAGAGGGAAAAAAAAATCTATATATGTCGACTGTTACTTTGTGACCACGCAGAGAGCTTGGGAACAGCATAAAGCACCTTCTCCTGGACTTTAGTGTTCTTGGTTTTATCTCACTGTCTTTGTCCACTGCTTTTGCCTTTGTTTGTGTCAATGCTGTGACACGTGCACAAGTCTTTCTGTAAAGAGAGCGCGGCTGTGCGTGTGTGGTTTATCCGCACTCCTTGTGTCTCATGGTTGCTTGGTCATTCTTCGCATCTCACTGCTTCCTGTCTTTCACCCATGGTTTCCTGTCACAGAGGCGCCATGGGCCACAGTGCCGTGTGACGAATCCGAGGGCTTCGGGGGACTCCAAGCTGGTGAGCGATCAGAGGGGCGGGGCCGGAAGTGGCCGGGTGGTCGGGGTGGTGGGTAGGGCTTCACTATGCTGGGTTTGGGCAGGACTGAGCAAGACGGGGTGAGATGAGCTTGTCTCAGCGAGCACTTAGCCTCCGTCAGCTCATTATCGCCTGAGTCCCTGAGGTTCTTTATTACATCTGAGTGCACAGACCTTGTTTCCTGTTTGGCTCACGTTAATGTGTGCGTTTCAGGCTACCACCGCGCCGTGACATGGCCTCAGCCCCGCCCACATCAGACTGCAGCAATAACCATGCACAGACATTGCAGTTGCATGCCACCGGTGAGAACCGCAACGTCTGTGGAGGGCAGGGGGTGGGTGTGCGTTTATAACAGCAAAGATGTTAGGGGTGACTGAAGGTTACTTATGGTCACGGTGGGCAGCCAGCATGAGTGACGTGATTTCTAAAGGCTGTGGGGCTGTTCTCTTCAGTTTTAGGAGCGAAAGAACCTGTTTGTCCAATTATGACCTGCAGGGGGAGTCGTAATTATGGTCCTTTAATGCAAGTACTGGCCTTGATTAGAGACCGCAGTCAATATACAGTTGTGTGAAGGATATGTTGTGAATGTATGACTTTTGTGCTCGTTTTTTGGCCCTGACTGTTACCTGCCCTCTCCTTACCCCCTCCCAAGTGTCCTGTGCCAGGCTGAAGCGGAAGAAGAACTGGTTTGTGGGGACGGCCATCTATGTGGAGCTTGAGGCGAGCGGGGAGGTTTGGAGGACGGCCAAGTCGCACAGCTCCTCTAGTCCCAAGTGGGAGGAGCGGCTCACGGTGTAAGCACTCACCTCCCTCCCACCCCAGCCTGTCCCCCATCTCCTTTTAGGTTTGCTTAAGAGGCTTGACTCCAGCTTGTCTTTGGACCACATGTGGCAGTAAATGCCTGTTGAAGTCTGTTTCCCATATATGTGTGTGTGAATTAATTGGATCAGTTGTTGATTTTCGTCCGGCTGCACTTGGGTCTATTGGCCAATAGAGGGCAGAAGGGAGTGCTGGCTGGCTGACAAATGGTGTGATGCCCCGAAGGTGGCATGTTGGCATTATGTTTGTTTGTCGGACAGGAACGTGACACCGAGCAGCCAGCTGGACTTCCGGGTGTGGAGTCACCACGCCCTCAAGGCCGACTCCCTGCTGGGCAAAGCGGGACTGGACGTGTGGAGGGTTCTGGAGCAGCATGGCCGCAAAGGTGGGCCCCGCCCTAGCCACACCCCAACCATACTCCCTCATTTATATATTTCCATATATGGTGTTGTGTGGTGTTTCCTGGGAATTAGTTTAATAAGGATGCTTTGTCCTCTCTCTCTCCTTTTCTACTTCTCTGTTCTGCTCCCTCCTTTTAATTTAATCTGCCCCCGCCCCCCCCCCCCCCAAGTGGAGAATGTGAAGGAGGTGCTGAAGCTGACCTTGGAGAATAAGGGGGGCCAGAGCACTGTTGGGGAGCTGACGGTCATCCTGGACGCCCCCGCCGTGGGCCGGGAGATGCTTCCCAGCAGAACCAACTCAGCCCCCAGTGAGTGTTCCTTTAGCCCCCTTCCCCACAACATGGTGCCTCATTAAAGCTTTTCATATGTTTGCCGCATGTAAAAACGAGGCAGGTATATGGCGTTTATTTAGTCTCAAAACTCACGCAAATGAAAACCACACACGTGTATGCATCCAAGAGCAGAAAATCCATCCTCACTGGACCCTGTCTACATGCTCGCGCCTGCACAGCACTCGCTCGCCTAACAGGTTTGGAGGCGGGAACAGTGGCTGATTTCTCCACTTCGTTGATTGGTCACATTTAAATACATAAATAGCCTTTCAAAACAGGCACCTCACAAAACAAAAACATTAGGAGATATTGCTGATGTTCACAACATAAATTTGACTCAACGGGATAACCAAGCTATTCATTCATAGCATATAATAATCATATACTCTAATAATGTAATATCTATATGATAATATATGTGTGTCCTGTTGCCTGTGGGTATATTATGCATTTATATACTTCTAGTTACTGTCTGTCTGCAGCATTCAGATGTAAACAAGCTAAAAATTTCATTGTGTTGTCACTGCATATAAAATAAAGAGCATGATTCCAATTATTGGAGTACTAGAAGTTGTCTGGCCTGCTGCAGAGAACTGTATAAGAGGAGATGAAAAACACTGGATGACTATCACCTATCTATGAATACTTCGCGTGGGACAACATGCTTAAGCCGATGAATATTCCCTTTGCACATTCAGTACATACAGTTGTGTTCAAAATTATTCAACCCCAAATGCTGTAAAGGGTTTTAGGGAATTCAGTGTACATTTGTAATTGTGTTCAGAATGAAATCTTACAAGGACTTTTTAAAGAACCAAATGC
>JAODKC010000082.1:22594137-22610101 GCA_026777985.1 Mormyrops attenuatus
TTGTTTGCTGGGTTATAATTTGGGGGGCCAAATTGCCGTTGGACCCCGGCCCCACCGGGGGTTTTTTTATATTTTTTTGGCTCCACCCAACCCCCCCCCCCCCCCCCCACTCAGGCGCTGTTTCACGGCAAGTTCATCGACACGGGCTTCTCCCTGCCCTTCTACAAGCGTATGCTGAGCAAGAAGCTGACCATCAAGGACCTGGAGTCCATCGACCCAGAGTTCTACAATTCGCTCATCTGGATCAGGTACCGCCTGACCCAGTGCCTGGCACGTGGCTTCTTCCAGGCCGTGCCCTGCAGCCCCCCCATCTTCACACCACAAACCACCCATTCCGCAGGGACAATAATATCGAGGAGTGCGACCTGGAGATGTACTTCTCAGTCGACATGGAGATCCTGGGCAAGATCACCTCCCACGATCTGAAACCCGATGGGGCGTCGCTGCTGGTCACCGAGGAGAACAAGGAGGAGTATATTGGGTAGGTCGGGGCAGGAAGGGGTGTGTCAAGCTCGCGCAGTACCCAAGGTGACCGCCTTGTCACTCACTTGGCTGTGCCGCCGGCAGGCTAATGGCGGAGTGGCGGTTCTCCAGGGGAGTGGGCGACCAAACCAAAGCATTCCTCGACGGATTCAACGAGGTGGTGCCCCTGCAGTGGCTGCAGTACTTTGATGAGAAGGAGCTAGAGGTAGGGGGCGCCATAGGGTCAAGTTTCCAGTTTTTATAGTCAGGTGTGTTCCGACAAATACTGGTGTTGGAGAGGTGCATGGGGGGGGGACAATAGGACAAATATTAATACAATAAAAGACAAGACAATAAATATGCAATAGATGCGTAATAAATATGCAATATTCGTTGACATGCTGCGCTCGTGTGTCGCAGGTGATGCTGTGCGGCATGCAGGAGGTGGACCTGCAGGATTGGCAGAGGCACACGGTGTACCGGCACTACACCCGCAACAGCAAGCAGATCATGTGGTTCTGGCAGGTACTGCCACACCTACCTTGCGGGGGCTTTGGTACATGCAGAGCAAAGCATTATGAGAGTGTGCCAGAGGATATGGTTGGAAGGCCCATGCTGGTAGACTGAGATGGCTATGATATCTGGTATTTTGAATGTGTGCATACGAGGCCTGACTCTCTCTCACCCCCTGCAGTTTGTGAAGGAGGTGGACAACGAGGTGCGTCTGCGGCTGTTGCAGTTTGTGACGGGGACGTGCCGTCTACCACTAGGGGGCTTCTCCGAGCTCATGGGTTAGTCGTCCGTTCCCCCCCAACCAATCAGCTGTGAGAATAGGCTTCAGCCTCCTGTCCCTGGGAATCATGGGAAGAAATCAATAAATAAAATTGACTGAAAAGGTGGTACCAGCTAGGAAAATGACAGACATTAGAAGTGGATGTTTTGTTTTCTTAGTGGATTAATACACAGTGCAAACAAACACGGTGCAGACAAAAGTACACACTACACAAATAGAATATCTAGAAAAAACTATTGTGATATTACAGAAATAAATATTTAAAGATGATAGTAGATTAATGGATGATATATGTGCAAGCATGGGTGAAAATTTCATTTGACAAACAGAAAAATTTCTCACAGTTCCTGAGGTACATAAACGATGCTGCCAAAAGTGCTTTTGTACCTGTATATAGAGGAAACCCTTTATAACTATTATACACATTAGATTACTGGTAAATAACATGTTCAAATGTTTTTAAATGCATATTACATATGAGTCACTGGACTAAGCTCTCAGCTTTACTGAACATAAAGATTAATGTAAGTACAGCTGTAAAAGCAGGAGGAATACTTCAGTGTATTAGGGCTTTTTATGAGTATTTTTCAACTGGGTGTTTCGCAGCATTGAAAAACGATCATATGTCCGTTTTCCCTTTTGCCCTTTTCGCTGGCTGACAAAACGCATACACATCGCATGCAAGTAATTTCCAGTTGGAGAGACACAGCACCCAATAATTAGCTAGTTTAGGTAAAGATTCACCCGTGATGTAACAGACCATATGGGAATAAGTAATGTAAATGTGGGTGATTGTACTGAGAAGTAGGTTTAAAGAAGTATGTTTGCACATCCACTGTCTTAAGTGAACATTTACCAAGTGGTTCCTTGCTGGTGGTCAACCGCCACTGAGCCACAGACACTCATACCGGGGTAACTGGTGTGGTAGTGGGATTGGGGATAGCAGGACCAAACCACTGTGAGGGAGATGGGGGATGAAATCTTGCATTGCTTTGCAATTATAATTTGCACAAGTGCTTTGAATACATAGCTGAGTTTGCAGTGATGTATTCATGAAGTGGGGGCCATGATTCCCCTGTTCCCCCTGGGATTTTTGCCTATGTGTGCCGAAAAAAACCCAGTTTCTTAGATGGGATGATGTCAGTTGACGTCTTTTTGTCGGGAAAGCCCAGCTCACCCGCCACTATCCCACTGCAGGCAGTAATGGTCCTCAGAAGTTCTGCATCGAGAAGGTGGGCAAGGAGACCTGGCTGCCTCGGAGTCACACCTGGTGAGTTGCCTGCTGGTATGGGGACCCCAAGCTGTCCTGCAGGAGCCTGTCTGGGGCCAGCTGGCGGGAGGTGGGGGGGGGGGGGCTCACACTTCATCAGAAGGACCAGGGCGTCAATCAGGACTTTAGCTTAACTGGGTAGCAAAGTAACAGCATGAGCTCAGTTCAAGACACGGTGTTACACGGCGTGATGATAAAGCAGAGAGGTGTAGGGCAGTGGTTCTTAGCTGGTTTAGCCTCAGGACATGTTCTTGGTCATAAGGTCACAACCCAAATTTGTAAAATTTGGAACCAAATTTATCCCACAAAATAAAGTGTAGCAAAAAGGAAACGGAACAGTGCAGTGACACAGTGCTGTGCCCATCAGAAATGCCTGTCAGACCTTGGGAAATAAATATTCAAGATAATTCCTTTTTAAAAAGGAACAGAGAGAATTTATTGCTCCCCATGGGGAAATCCTTTCTTCACCCATCCCATCTTGATCATCCATGAGGCACACAGACAAATATAGGTGAGAGAGAAGCGTTTGTAACCCCATGCTCTGCAGCCCAATAAAAAAAGCGGGTCACAACCCACCAGTTGAGAAAGTGGTGTGAAGGAGAGACTGACGAGACCAGCTTCATCCCCCCCCCACCTTCCCAGCTTTAACAGGCTCGACCTGCCCCCCTACAAAAGCTTTGAGCAGCTGAAAGAGAAGCTGCTGTTCGCCATTGATGAGACGGAGGGGTTCGGACAGGAGTGACGGAAGACACAGAGAGAGCGGACCGTCACAACCACTACTACTGACGCATAAGCTATTTATCTTCTTCCTCATAAATATGCAAGACGTCCCAGCTTTCCCTCTGCCGCTGCGACCCCGGGGCTCTTAAACACATGGCGTGAGCGTGTGTGTGTATATTATTCAGCCGAAAGTCTCCGGTGCATTTGTAGCAGCGTTCGGGCCATGGCTCTAGTTTTATAGAGCTCCGATGGCGGGTCTCATGATGTACGGCCCTGTGCGGCACTTTACGGGTCAGCCCTACGTGTGTGCTCTGTTGGCATGACGACACTGCGGGTGGCTTTTATAGGAGCAGGACGACTGGTCTCCCGGTGAACGGTCCAGCCACACCTTCAGAGCCCTGCATCAGTGTTATTTAGTGGTGTTTGCTTCTTTAGGCTGGGGGGGGGGGGGCTATGATGTTCATGATGCCCCTCCCCCCTTTTGTTACCAAAACCAAACACAGATTCCTGACATTCTTCTCTCGAATGTGACAAGCAGGTGTCTGTGTGAACGATATCAGGAGTTCTAGGTGGTTCTGTTAAGCTCGGCTGCGAGGGATGGTCGTCCTCCACGTTTCCACTCAAGCAGAACAAGCACTTGGTTAGAGAATTGCTGATCGTTCTATAGATCAGTCGTCAGGATCAGAACAGTCTGTTGTCAAAGTCTGCTGTTAACTAGTGCTGAGAACCACTGAATGACCCTGAAGGACAGGTGGGAGCAGTTTGCCTGTGCTTCCTGGTTTGGCTGAGGAGGGACTTCTGCAGGAGACACAGCTGTAGATCATGGAATACATCAGGTGGTCTTCAGACTGAAGAGCTCAGTATGGAGGCCCCCCTGGGTCAAAAGGCACCATGATGTGCTGATCGGAGTCCTGTCTTTTAATTTTAAGTCCCCACCGCCACTGCAATTCAGGCTGGCACCCCCTTGTGGTGGGGGCAAACATTTTATTTAAAAAGCTTGGTGCTGAGAGATATGGACAAGATCATGTGGAATGGCAGGTCTTCCTCGCCAGGGTCACGCACCGCTTTCGCGCAAGCTGAAGCCGCGCGGTAGTCTCTGCTTTTTGTCTATTTAGTGTGGAACGATCAGCCGAAGATTTATTTATGGGATTTAATCCCGTTCCCTTCAAGTGACAGCATCCAGGAGACCTGGGCTCTGCACGAAGGAACCACAATGTCCGTGTGTGTAACCTGATCACCCTATTTTCACAAGAGCCACTGTTGTGCACAAGAGAACGGGAGTGGTTTACTCTTAAAAAATGCTTCTGGGTTTTTTCCATGGAAACGCTTTTTTTTTTTTTTTTTTTTTTGCTAAATGTGATATATGAAAATACCATTTCATAGAGAATGAACTCTGCAAAAATGTAATGAATTCATCTGGGATATATATAATTACATTTTTTTTAATGTGGTAACTTAAGCCAGACTTATGTTGCCATTAGCAATGATAACTGTAACATATCAGAGTATAGACACTGTAGACAGGGATGGTATGTGGGGGCGGGGGCAGGTTCAGTTAACTTTATATGAACACACAGATAGAGACACACACACACTTTACTCCTACAGGAACAGGTATGGGTGTTCCCCGTTCTGCCTTTTGCTCAGGATTCATACTTTTCTTCCTCAGATTATTTTCTCTTAATTTAATTTTTTGGACATGCCTGTGAAGCAAAAAAAATAATTTAATAAATGTATCAGACCCTCTTCTTTGGTGTGATGAATTGAAGTACCCATTTTTGTACTTAAGTGTGGGGGTGAGATTATTTAAATCTCGTAGCGGCTTCTTAATTGGGCAGAATGACACTGGCAGAGCAGACATGAGGTTGGCAGGAGCCTGTGAGGTTGACGGCGGCTTCGTTAGGAGCCCATGTACCTGCTGTCCCTTACCGCTACTTTGTGTGTATGTCCCCTCTGCTGCTGGGCTGTGGATAGACAAGATCAGCCACAGCACAGTGACCCCAACCTCAACCTGGCAGGGAGCCTCTGATTGGTGGATGCTCTCAGGCATACTCTCACGGAGGGAGGGGGGGATAACTTTACTGCCACATCACTCATATATAAAACAGAGAAAGGGAACAGTGTTTGGGGAGCAGCATGCTCCTTGTATTATACAGGGTAATGATAAAAGCTAATTTATAAAACATCTTCCCAGTTAATTAGCAGTTACTGATTGATAAGGCAATCGTAAGAGGCCACGGGTCCCAGGATCCAATGCCCTTAATTTCACAGTGTCTGTTCAGTGCCCACTGGTCATCCCTGCAGCTTCTTCAGAAGGTCAGCAGCTTCTTTATGGACCTGCGAGGAGAAGGAAAGTGTGAAAAGCATCCCGGCCTCACCTTTTTGATACAGCTTTGGTTATAAGCCTACGCAGCATTAAGTCACTCCGGCTATAGTGACACGTTAGGTGTACGTTCTGTTCTCCAGCGTTCCGGAAGATTCTGAAGCGCGTTTCTTGTAGCCGGGTTGGGCAGTACCCGACCTGCTTGTCCTCCTCTGTGTGGGCGGGGTAGTCTCGGGCTCGACTCAGCCAGAGCCCGGCCTTCTCCTTGTCCTTCAGCATTAGGTAGGTGCGGCCCAGCATCAAAAGGTTCTTGCTGTAGAAGTTCGGGTCCACTGTGGGGGGTAATCATGAGTTAATTCAGTTGTTGGTGGATGGAAATTTCAGCCAGAGCCAATAGTACCACAGTCGGGTGGGAGTTTAGATCGCTTACGTGGCCTGAGTTACGAACCTAAATCAGCAGGCCAACCGGTACGGAACAGAATCGCTTTCTACCCTAAAATGAAGGGTTACCTAGGGTTCATACAGGCTTACCAGCTGGTCACGAAACCTCAATTTGAAACATTTGGAAATTCAATTATCACACCCTAGAAAAACTGTCCGGAGCGAAAGCGGGTTTCATCCCGCATTCCTCACCTTCCTCCGCCTTCAGGAAATATTCCAGAGCCTGGAAGCAAAAATATTTGGGTAAAAACAGAGGACCGCCTTTGCTGCATAAGTGTGAGGGATGGTGGATCGGTGAGGCTGCCCCGGTCTGTGTGTGGTGTGTTCGCGTGATGAGAAGGGGGGGGTCACCTCTTCATAGGTCGCGTTGGGCGGGGAGGAAAAGAGGGTGGCCGCGATCTTTCGCTGGTACCATGGCAGCTCGGCGAAGGCGAAACACCTGCGGAGGGAGGGCAAGGACGGAGTGCATGCTAGGTAAGTGCTGTAGAGATTAGTTGCATTGTCAGTGGAGGTTACCCAAACGGCTATCATAAATAAATCATGGCCGTCTCAGCATCGCGGGATGCTTCTGTGACTTCTGAGAAACTCCATCAAACTAGTAACCTGGCATGTAGAGAGGGTTACCGTCAGGCCCACTGACACTCACCAGTAACCCAGAATGTGGATGGATGTGGCGTCTTTTGGATTCAGCTCGATGGCTCTCTTTAAAAACAAGGACAGACTGGTCTGGGAAGGGATTCACGGACAGAGGGGACATTGCTGCCTGGCTGTGAGCAATTAACTGCATCAAGTCACAAGCAGCATAGATTTAAGGATATGTAATTGCAGTGCTAAGTGATCACTGAATCAAAGCATCATATTCAAGCAGGTAAAGGTCATTCGTACCTCCAGGTGTTCTTTTATTACATACGAGTTGCCAATTTTTACTTTGATTCCCTCGTACTCTCCCACATCGCTGAGACACACCGCGTACCACTGTGGGGAAATAGGGTTTAAGACCAACCCGATACGACACAACAGTCAGTCAGACAGTCAGGCGGGAAAGAACAGCTGGCTTATTCAGTTCAGGTTTGTAGTTCAATTGTAGTTCTCAATAATATTTGCTGGTGTTCATATCATAAATACCACAGACTGTTCTGTCCTGAGTGTTAAAAATTGACTCGCTGTGGTGTCCTGTACCCAAGCACAATGAGGAGAACATTGCCTGTTTTGGATGACTAAAGTTAAAAAGTAAGTACAGAACGCCCCATTGCATTCCAAACGCAGGAGATTACAAACAGGCCCCGGTTACTTTGTGAGCTGCGAAGCAGGCCTCATTCTGGTCCAGCGCCACCTTGGCGTAATTGAAGGCCTCATAGATGAGTCTCTTTTTGTCCTCTGCGGAAGTGTCCCGGAACGTGGCAAGGTCCCGAGAGGCCCGGGCCAGCCTCCACAGAAACTCTGCGTCGTCACTAGGGGGCATAAGCAGCCCTTCAGGACATCTGTCCTTACACTGGGTCCAGTCACTGCTAATTGTACCACACTAAAAGCGAATCGTACTGGTGATAGAGGCTCTAAGACATTGCGTGACAGACCTGCCACCGGACTGAAGGAAACCCCACCTGTTCCGGTGCTGGACCAGTAGCTGGTAGAGCTTCTCCGTCTCCCCACAGCTGTACAGGTAGTCTGCACGCTCCAAGACCTCCTCAGCTGGTCGACGGCATAATGGGTCATACAGTCATAATTAATACTGTCAAATATAGGAGACAGGACTATTACCTTTATCGAGGGCATAAACCACAGCTTCAGAACAGGCTCTTCTGCAAACTCTGTATCCGAGGTATGACAGGGCAGGTAAGCTGGCGAGAAGCACGACTCTCCCTCCCTGATCAAGCAGCATAAACAGGATACAGCCATTCAATAAAACATTAAATAGCCCCCCCCTACGGTCTACGGTCTATAAAGTTTTAATCCGTATGTCAGTTGTAATTCTTATCCTACACTTAATGTTTGACAACAGACCACACAATTCTGGTATATTCGTACATCATGTAGTGAAGTGAGTTCTGGTAAGACCATTAATCTTAACTGTACGGTTGCAGCTATTAAATACTTTGGACTGGGCACCAGGTCAGTCGTCGCAAAGATAAAGAAGCGCAGCTTCGCTTTTTGATAACGCCCTCGCATGGCGAAAGTTAGTAAAACGAGCCGTGGTATCTGTTAAGTTGTCAGTTCACATATCTGCTGTCTTCACTGCGTATTTCGTAACCTCTGAATCGACCTGTCACCTCTCTGCTTCGGGACACGCAAACGTAATATTGCCGGTCCGATTATGTTCTCGTAGATTTTTTTAGAAAAAAAAAAAAAAAATTTTACCGTGCAAAATATCTTGGAAGAGACGGGCCGGTATTGCCTGACTAGTGTCTTGGTCCCGGAGCCTTTACTTGCAGGCAGTAGGAGCGGTGCCGTGCACCGCAAAACTCTCACCGCTGCCATGACGTCCGCAGTCAGTCCGCCGATAAATACGAGCAGACTGAGACGCTGGGGATATAAACGGAGACACACGTACGTGCCTCCTCCCTGCTTGTCCGGGTGTAACCAAAGGCGCATCGCACAATGGTTCCTATGTCAACTGTGTCGCTACAGGACCTTAGCCAACCGTAGATGTGAGTCGTGCGTGCGCGAGCGTTAAAAGAGATTGAAAATAACTAAATCTAAAAACAAAGTAAAAATCTTGAATAGTTTAATACTTGAAAGGTTCCACGTTTACTCCACAGTTTACTCAGCTCCTGTACTGACAACGTTGACAACAAATCTCTTCGCAAACACGGAGCTCCCACTTGCGGTTAATGCTGGAATTAGGTGTTCAGTGCGGCAGCAAACGGCTCAGAAATCCCTGCAGCCCAATTATGCGCGGACGCGGCTGAAGTTCGCTGCACTACTTATACACAAGCTGATTATTCGCTTTACGACGCTTTTGTCAAAAATGTCAGCTAAATAGAAATAGAAATGTGCGGTAGACTTACGGTCTGTGAAATGGTGCTTTTCATACATATAAATGGAAAACATATCATTTGTAATCGTGGTTGAATTGTACAATATGAAATGTCTATTACAACAATAACTAGTATTTTAAGAAAGTGTTTGCCAGTCTCTGTTTTCCTCCTGTGTACATACAGCATGTACCGGTGGGGGTTTAGAGAGATCTAAGGGCTCTGGCTTTAATTTTATGCTCTTCTTACGCACTTCACTGCCCCCTGCTGGAGCAGCTTCGCTGTTTTCCTGCCTCCCTGCTCTCCTCTGACTGGAATTAAAAACTACGCTACTACTGTTATATTATGTTTCAGTATGTAAGTCTTATCGCACAGTATTTGTTTTGCCACAGAATGTTAGGCTTTTGCTTACTGATAAATGGAGTATTATTTGAAATTTAGACCACAGACTGTGTGACTCGTCAATGATAATGTTAATAAAAATGTTTTTCATTACTCCTGCATGCTGCAGTGGTGTCTCAGTGTGTAACACGGACAACTCATGCTTTCAGGTGTTTTGAATCCTGCCCCTGACTCTCAGTGTGGTGTTTGTGTCCCTGATTTGGGCCCCAGGCTGACTGTGACCCCATCCTGGGTAAGAGGGTGAAAGATAGATGGCTGATTTTAAAACATTTAAAACCCATAAAAGGGAGGCAGTGAGGTTTTGGAGAATCAGGAAGTGAGTGTCAGTCTCCACAGATCTGAGGTCAGTGAGACACACATAAGGCTCCTCTGATGCTCCTCTTCATCCTCTGATGGGCCTCCTGGTGAGAATCACTTACTGTGGGACAGGCTCTCACTCTCTCTCACTCCACCATGCAGTGTAGTTAAGATGAAGAGACAGATAATTGACACATTTCAGCAAATTTTGGATAATTTCTTGACACCCACCTCCCTGACCAGGGTAAGCAGTTGAAAGACTGATGGAATGATGGATGGATGGAATGATGGATGGATGGAGGGATTATGCCTGTTGTCAAATCAAATACTCTCAGTAATAAAAAACGAGCTGAATACATTTATTGTAAGTACATGCAGAACTATAGATGACATATTGTGATTTTCTTCACTTGTGTGTAGTGTATGGAGGTTTCATGTGAACTGACTGAATTGACTGCAGTCTTCTTTATGTCCACTGTGTGGCAGCAGTATAAAGAAAGGTGTCATTCTGTCACGGCAGCTGATGTGTATAACTCTGTATACCCTAATAATATGGAGTTCTGCCTTCAGCTTTGTGTCAGGGATCAGGGTCGGGATGAATTACATGCTAACAGCAATATGAGAGTATTATATTTGCACAATGTTTTGATAAGGAAGATAATCTGGAAGAAAACATCAAATTTATGGATGCAGGTATGTGTAGTTAAAGTAACAGGAAATCCAAGAGGAATGGGCTCCTGAGAGAAGCCAAAAGCTGCAACAAGACCGTAAGAATGACAATAATCCACTGCCAGCACTCACCCCCCTACCTTCTCGGGACAGGAAGTCAGCCCAGACCAGGTTCCCCAGCCAGTAGGCCACCTGGAAACTGAAGGGTGGTCCAGCTAGACAGCACTGAGTGGTCTGTGTGTTGGGGGGGGGCATGGTCGCAACAGAGGGGGAAGTACCTCCCTCCAGGAAGTAGAAGCGGCGGGGGAGAACCACTCACTTAATTATCAGTCACTGTTTCTCAGTGCTGCTATACTTTGTCTCACTCGCAAATAGTTTCCTGCTGCCGTAGAGCCCTGGGCACTCCTCTTCCTCCTCCTCTTCCTCCTCCCCCGGTCCCATAGCACACACCCCATAACAGTGTTGCTGGTCTCCTCAGCAAATGCCTTTAAGGGCTGCCCTTAAAGTGCCACATATGCCACAACCAGCAAATGCTGTAAATGACACCGTTGGTTAGGTGGGTTGTGATTGGTCAGGTAGGTCGTGGTTAGTTAGGTGGTGAATAGTGTCCGGCGCCCCATGCAACCTAAACAGAAGAGAGCAGAATTCGTATCAGCCAATCAGAGAGGAGAAAGCAGATTTTTCATTAGACTCCTGGAGTCATGGATCACAGATAGAGACAGAGAAACAGTGAAGTTATGGAGAATCAGGAAGCGAGTGCCAGTCTCCACAGATCAGGTCAGTGAGACACACATAAGGCTCCTCTGATGTTCCTCTTCATCCTCTGATGGGCCTCCAAGAGAGAATCACTTATTTAGGATGGGTGACTAAAGGTGTAATCTAATCAATGAACCAATCAAGGGAGACTCAGGATCAATGAGAAACAGGTGCACACAATAACTCTAAGAACACACAGAACTAAGAGAATTAACACACAGTAAAGACTAAGAATCTACAGCAAGAACTAGGGGAAACACCAACAGGCAATACTAGAAACAAGAATACACAGAAATACATCACAATAAACCTGGGGAAACTCTAGAAACTCTCTATAAGAAAACATGAAGTAGACACTAGAGAACAAAAATCCAGAAAACAAAACCAAGAAACAGGTCCGCAAGGCAGGACCGTAACAACAGCCTTTGACAGGATGTATTGGGCCACACTACAGATTTTCCTGCGGTGTCTCTCCCTCTCAGTTCGTCATTTCACACTTTATTTGTGTCTGTGCGGTAAACAGCTCCAGCTAGTGGAACATTTGTATATGAATAACACAGGAAACCAAGCAAGACGAAGAATTCAATTTTTTTCATTTTCCACCTGCACTTGCATGTTCTCCCCGTGTCTTCATGGCGTTTCTTCCAGGTACTGGAAGAAACAGTCCACAGACATGCTGAGCTTTATTGGAGCTAACATTTTACTATATGTATGTATGTGTGTGTGAATGGTGTGTTTGCCCTGTGACGGGTTGGTGCCCCATCCTGGGTTATTCCCTGCCTTACGACCATAGATGAAGAGACAGATAGTTGGCACATTTCAGCAAATTTTGGATAATTTTTTGACACGCACCACCCTGACCAGGGTAAGCAGATGAAAGACTGATGGAATGATGGATGGATGGAATGATGGATGGATGGAGGGATTATCCCTGTTGATCCCTGTCAAATCAAATTCTCACATTAAAAAAAAATGAGCTGAATACATAGACATTTATTGTAAGTACATGCAGATCTATAGATGACATGCGGGTATAGAAAACGGATGGATGGATGGATGGAGGAATGTATAAATGAATGGGCAAAATTAATAAATATTAACCCTAATTCACAATATCTTCTTTATCCGTACTGAAATTTTTATGTTATTAATGGAGGACACTGTGCATTGGTACGTTGATGGTAATGCCATGACTTGCTGAAGTGCTAAACATTCAGCCTTGAGGTTTTGTCACTTCCTGTTTAAAGTGTCCACTCCCCCTTCACTCTGACTCTTGTGTGTGAGAATAGAAATGACAGACAGTGAAGGTACAGAAGATGAGGAAGTGAGTGTCAGTCTCCACAGATCTGGGCTCAGTGACACACACACGTATGGATCCTCTGATGATCCCGTTTCTTCTCATTGCTGGGCTCACAGGTGAGTGTCTCTCATTACAGTGGTACTGAGTAGAGATCTCTCTCCTGCTCCTCCCCACACTGTCAGATACAGTTTGGAGATCATGAGCACCGCGACGCCCCGCGGCTTGACCATGAAACATAAAAATGTTCAGGCGTGGTGGCCAATCAGTTCAAATTCAGTGACATGCTCAGCAACACACCCACGATAGAGCCAGTAGTAAGAGAGAGTGTGAGAAGGTGAGAGAGAAAAAATCGCAGCATGAAGAAGGTGCCTGTCCACAGTAAGCTTGAATCGATGCATAACATGAAATAAGTTATTTATGTAGTTGATTCAACCTTTGTCACGTGAAGTGCATGTTAAGAACTATAGCTGCAGCTAGCTGGCATAAACTGCTGTGGTTACCTAAAATACCAAGATTATTAAGATTTTTTTTCTTAAGCTGAAATGTTCTTAAGACGACTGTTGAGCAGTCTTTTCTGTGAAGTGGTTATACAGTTAACAGTAAAAAAAAGTATAAAACCACCCAAAATGAACACTGTAAGCGGTCTACTTGATTACTAGAGGCGAATTATTTCAACAGTACTTCTACAGGAATGATTCTGTCCCATGCTTTTTGATCCATATAAGCAGTTTCCACTGTATGGACATGGACAAATTTGTTAGTATCCTTCCACAAAAAAACAAAAAAAAACTCTCTGAAATAACTTGCCATTAAAAGTTTAATGGCATCTCTTATTTTTTTTCCATATTTAACACAAATCAAACTTTATGCTTTTCCATCCTTTTTCCAAAACCACTTAATCCTAACGAGGGTTGTGGGGGGGACTGGAGCCTATCCTGGGAACAATGGGCACAGGCAGGAACAAACCCTGGGCACGCACAATCACAGGGCTGATTTAGACACAGCAATCAACCTATCCTGCACGCTTTTAGACTGTGGGAGGGAACCGGAGCCCCCAGCAAAAACCCACATGAACACAGGGAGAGCGTGCAAACTGCATACAGAAAAGACCCAGAACCGAACCCAGAACCTTCTTGCTGTGAGGCAGCAGCACTAACCACTGTGCCGCCGCAACAGCCTTAGACTTCGCTTTTGATTATTGATTTCGTTGGATATTTTATATAATTAAACAAATGAAAACGGCACGGACAATAAAGATGGTACCTTAATTTAATATTTTGTGGCACCACATTTTGCAGCAATCACTGTCAACAAGCGACCTCTGTACTTCACAGTGAGACGTCTGCCTTTGCCAACAGGTAGTTTGGCCCACTCTTCCTCAGCAAACTGCTCAAGCTGTCTCAGGGTTTGAACGGTGGCGTCTCCACACTGCAATTTTCAGATCTTTCCAAAGATGTTCAATAGGATTAAGATCTGGGCTCATGTAGGGCCATTTAACAATAGTCTAATGTTTTTTACCAACCTTTCTTGTGGGTTTTTAGCTGTATGTTTTGTGTCATTATCCTGTTGGAGGACCCATGACCTGCAACTGAGGCAGATTCAAGGTTCCCCGTGCCAGATACAGCAAAGCAGCCCCAAAACAAACCCTCCATGTTTTACAGTAGGTGTGGTGTTATTTTCTGTTAAAGCTTCATTTTCCCTTCTGTAAACATGGAGCTGATGTGATTGGCCAAAAAGCTCCAGTTTTGTTTCATCAGTCCAAAGGGCATTTTCCCAGAAACTTTGGGGCTTGTCAACATGAATTTTGATGAATTCCACTCTAATAGCGCAGCCTCCTGGGTCTTCCTCCATGGAGCCCATTATTGTTCAAAATAAAATGGATGGTGTGATCAGAAAGTGACGTACCTTGACCGTGGAGCTTAGCTTATATGGCTTTGGATGGTTTCCTCGGCTCTTTTTCTACCATCTACACTATCATTCTCATCAACCTGGGGTTGCATTTCCTCTTGCATCCGCGTCCTGGGAAGTTGGTTACTGTCCCATGAACCTTATACTTTTTAATAATATTGGCAGCTGTGCTCACAGGAACATGAACTGGCATGGAGATGGTCTGATAGCCTTTACCTTTAACACGATTATCTATAATCTTCATTCTGAGCTCCTCAGACAGCTCTCTCCTTTGCTTTCTAAGGTCCATGTTCAGTGTGGTGACACAATGATACCACACTACACAGTAGCATGTTCTGTCCCTTTAAATAGGCAGAATGGCTGATCAAAAGCTTTAAGGCACCTGTGATGTTAATTCCGGTTAATCACTTAGTTTGAAACATGACTATAATGCAAGGATAAATAGTCTCCTTAGGGGTACCAAGAAATCTGCACATATGTTTTTAGCATATCTTTGTAAAATAATAACAAATCATTTCATTTCACAATTTTATGGGTTTGCTCTATCAGATACTAAAGGCATGCAGGTATACATTAGACAATTGCTTTTAACTGAATCACTTTTCAGGAGAAATGAAGCATTTTTTCAATTAGCTGAAAGGGCACCAACGAATTTGTCCACGTCTGTATTTCTTTCACGGTTTTACAATTATGCTTTTATATTTGAGGATCAAGGTATGCAGCATACATCCAGACATTTTTTCCAAGTATTATTTTATGTTTTGTTGTTTAATGGAGAGCACTCCTCCTGGGGACTCTCTTGTTCTGCTGGGGAACTTCAATGCTCACGTGGGCAATGATAGTGAGACCTGGAGGGGCGTGATTGGGAGGAATGGTCCCCCCGATCTGAACCTGAGTGGTGTTTTGTTATTGGACTTCTGTGCTCGTCATGGATTGTCCATAATGAACACCATGTTCAAGCATAAGGGTGTCCATATGTGCACTTAGCATGAGGACACCCTAGGCCACAGTTCGATGATTGACTTTGTGGTCATGTCATAGGACTTGTGGCCGCATGTATTGGACACTCGGGTGAGGAGAGGGGCGGAGCTGTCAACCGATCACCACCTGGTGGTGGGTTGGTCCTGCTGGTGGGGGAGGAAGCCGGTCAGACCAGGCTCGCCCAAGTGTATAGTGAGGGTCTGCTGGGAACATCTGGCAGAATCCCCTGTCAGAAGGAGCTTCAACTTCTACCTCCGGCAGAATTTCGCCCATGTCCCAGGGGAGGCAGGGGACATTGAGTCCGAATGGGCCAAATTCCACACCTCCATTGTGGAGGCGGCTGACCGGAGCTGTGGCCGTAAGGTGGTCGTTGCCTGTCACGGCGGTAATCCCCATACCCATCAAGGGATGCCGTCAAGTTGAAGAAGGAGTCGTATCGGGCGTTTTTGGCCTCTGGGACTCCGGAGGCAGCTGATGAGTACTGGTGGGCCAAGCAGAACGTGGCTTTGGCGGTCACTGAGGCAAAAACTCGGGTATGGGAGGAGTTTGGCGAGGCCATGGAGAATGACTTCCGGATGGCTTTGAGGAAATTTTGGTCCACCATCCGGCGGCTCAGGGCGGGAAAGCGGTGCAGCATCAACACTGTTTATGGTGGGGATGGGGCACTGCT
>JAODKC010000082.1:22613782-22636325 GCA_026777985.1 Mormyrops attenuatus
TGAATTGTCCTGAGTCTCTTGCCTGATGGCAGGAAAGTAAAAAGTGCCAGTGCAGGGTGGCTGGGGTCTTTCAGGATCCAGGTCCACAATCCAGGACACTAGAGGGGCATCCACCTGCATTCCCGTCAGCTTCTCACGCAGGAGAGTCGGCCTGATGGTATTGAATGCACAGGAAAAGTCAAAGAACGTGACCCTCACGGTGCTCGCCGGCTGATGGAGATGGGTGTAGACACAATTGAGCAGGTAGATGATGGCGTCCTCGGCTCCAAAGCGGGGCTGGTAAGCAAACTGAAGGGGGTCCAGATGTGGGCTGACCATAGGACGAAGCTGGTCGAGGATGAGTTTTTCCAGGGTCTTCATGATGTGGGAAGTCAGTGCCACAGGTCTGTAGTCTTCAATCAAGAGGATTCCATTCCAATCCTACCCCTTTCCTGCTTCCTGCGTCAGGTAACGTGGGACCTTGACAACACAATACTGGAGGCCCAGTGTGATGAACCTTCCCTACCCACTGTCCCAGCTGTAGGATCTATGTGCCCTCTCCACTTTGTGTTAACGTCATCCAGTGGATCCACACCTCACCCATCTCCAGGCATCCCGGCATAGCCCTCACCGCATGCCTTCTAGCTCGATGGTACTGGTGGCCTGGCTGGCAGGAGGAGGTAGCGGAGTTCACACTGTCTTGTCCATTGTGTGCCCAACATAAGCCTGATACAAGAAAGCCTGCCAGTCTCCTTCAATCACTCCCATCCCCTGACCCTAGCATCCGGCACTCAGTTTTATTATGGACTTCCCGTCTTCCCACGGTAACTCTGTCATCTTAACCATTGTAGATAAGTTTTCTAAGATGTACCGGCTAATCGCTCTTCCCAACCTTCCAACAGCCACAGAGTTGGCTGACATCCTTTTCATGTGGGTCTTCCAGTACTACCTAGCACTATGTGTGTGTACCTGACCTTATCCTCCAGTCATCACCCCTAAACCAACAGAGTGAGGGAGAAGGCAAACCAGAAAGTTACTAAGCTCCACTGTCTGACCTGCACTGATGGCCCTCTCCACTGGGCTCAACACCTCCCATGGGTAGAGTATCCACTGAAGTGCATACTCTACCCCTTTCCAGTGTATCCTGGGATATCAGCCCCCTGTATTCTCCTGGGACTCCTGACCTATTGCAGTCATGGCAGTGGAGTACTGGTACCATGTGAGTCAGACCCTGTGGCAAAGCACCCACCAGCACCTACTAAACCACTCTCGCTAACAGAAGACCCAGGCTCACCGAAGCCACTGCCCAGGACCCACTCTCCTCCCTGCCCAGGGGGTCTGCTTGTCTACCCAATACCGGTGGCTCCTTGGCTGTCGCAAGCTACCCCCCAAAGTACCTCAGCCTGTTCCGAGTTCTCCACCAGGTGGGACCCATCACATTCTAGTTTTCAGCTCCCCCAAATGGACTGAATGGTACCTACCGTGCATGTGTCCCTTCTAAAGCCCATGAGATGCAGCATGGTACATCCCCCTGGTGACATCATGGGTCTACCCGCCTCCCGTGCCATTGGAGGATGTGGAGGCATATGCAGTATGCGTGCTGCTTGATTACAAGCAACAACAGGGGAAACTGCAGTACCTAGTGGACCAGGGCCCCAGCGGCTAGCATCCTGGATCTGACCATAGGGTTGGCCGTCCACCGGGACCACCCTGACAAGCCTCATCCCCGTCCCCGAGGTCACCCAAGCTGCCCATTTTGGCCTCCAGAAAGTAGCCGTGAAATGGGAGGTTCTGTCATGCCTCCCCCTCGTGAGAATGCTGGCAGAAGCAGGAGAGGAGCCACATCTGCCTAGCTTTTGATAAAAACTCAGATGGACCTCGCATTCAGTGTGAGGTATTGTTTCTGCCACATGTATCTGTCATGCAGCCCACATCCAAGCTACCCTGCATGTTCTAGTCTCTGCTCATCTGCCCCCGATCCCCTCCTCATGTCTGCTCCAGTCCCAAGTCCTCGTCTGTGTAGGATTGACCCTTCCAGCTTCCAAAACATTCTTCTCCACAACCCCAACTGCGCTTTTACCTTCCGATTCTGATCTGATGCATAAAAGCCCAGCTTTCTCTGCCGTCCATGTCTACTGGAGTATCTCTGATTCTGACAGTCATGTCTTAACAATTCAAATTCAGGAGAAATATTGCAAGCACTAATAAATAAAAATAATGCAAAATAACTATATCAGGAGATCACATTTTCATGCTCAACCATCTAAAAAAATGTACAAAATGTTTTATGAACACCTGCAAGAATCCAAATAGTATTTGCGATTCACAAGACAATATTACTCAAAGCAGCCTTTCGCAAATCTTTACCCAAACTACGTTTTGCGATTCCTTCTGATGTAGCAGCAGATCTCCATCATGATCTCCAAACTGTATCTGACAGTGTGTGAGGAGCAGGAGAGAGATCTCTACTCAGTACCACTGTAATGAGAGACACTCACCTGTGAGCCCAGCAATGAGAAGAAACAGGAGCATCAGAGGATCCATACGTGTGTGTGTCACTGAGCCCAGACCTGTGGAGACTGATACTCACTTCCTCATCCTCTGTACCTTCACTGTCTCTGTCGTTTCTATTCTCACACACAGCAGGCAGAGTGAAGGGGGAGTGAACACTTTAAACAGGAAGTGACAAAACCACAAGGCTCAATGTTTAGCACTTCAACAAGTCATCCCATTATAATTAGTCTGTACAGCATAAAATAAGCACAGACTCCTGCTTAAAGGAATTAAAATATTAAGGATGAATAAAGAAGATTCATGTTAGATTAAAATACATGTTAGATTAGAGCTAACATGTATTTTTTATGGCGTTATTGTTAATAAAGAATATTACATGGATCGCTCTGTTGCCTGAAAGCTTTTTCTCTGTTTCATCATAGCTATTTATCATTAGTACAATTATCTGGATCCTAGTGCAGGAAGCACACAGTGTAAAGTGAGGTAAACCTTCAACAGCACGTCAGTCCATTGCAGGGCACTGGAAGCTGGAGAAATGCCATGTGAACAGAGGAAGCCTGCAAACTGCACACAGACACAGTCATGGTCACATTCAAAGCCAAGCGTCAGAAGTGCTGAGGGGGCAGGTACATGTGTTCAGAGGGACATAAACATGGTCAGAGACCCCTTGGCTTCGGCCTGGGTAAGCCCGTGCATTACAGCTCCTGTATGCGTTATACCACATTAACATGGTCAAAGGCCCCTGGGCTTCAGCCTGGGTAAGCCTGTGCATTACAGCGCCTGTATAGACCTGTAATCGGGCCTTAAAAGTTAGACCTGACAAAGCCCAAGCCCGACAGAAATCGGCCTGAGCCTGGCCCGAACCCGTGTAAAATGAAATTAAGCCCGAACCCGACCGAACTCGAGTCGGATTCACTTTTGAAGCCGGAAGTGACGACATGCGCGCTCCCGTTTCTCGGAGATCTGAGAAATATCTCGGAGCAGCACAGAGGATCCCAAGTTCAGAATCCAAGATGGTTACGCCCTGTATCAACAGAAGTTAAAGTTGTAGTTTTATACTGTTTAAGCACTATTTCTCATTTGTGGCTCATTAAATCGGTCGGACACACTAAACCGACCAACTTATCTGTGGATGTGTTGAGTTTTATACGTAAAGCATCGCGTGTAATGTGTTATCAACTGATATTGCTAACAATTAACCGGGCTAGAATTGGATTTCATGATTAGTCGGATTAATTGTCGGATTTAAGGTAGTTCGGGCTAATTGTATGGGAATGAAGATAAAGGCAATTTCAACTGAGGTACCTTAAATCCGACAAGTTGTCCGGCTAAGCAAAAAAATCTTGCTTTTTAATACAGGTCCATGGTATTGCTACTTGGCAAACGGAACGCATCTGACTCGGTTTTTCCCAAGTTTTTGGCGGATATGACGCAATCTTGGCAACCGAAACTTGGATCCGAATGCAAATGGAACGCACCATAAGCCCAAACCCGACCGAACCCGTGGGATCCCGTCGGGTCCCGGCAAAGATCTTCAGCTCTACACCTGACCACTCATTTACCGCACAAGCCCGAACCTGGCCCGACAGATAGAAATTAAGCCCGAACCCGACCGAACCCGTCGGGTCCTTTGTTCATTTGAGTTCCTCTGCCGGCCCCTGGAGGACGGGCTCCCCCTTTGAGTCTTTTTCCTGTCAAGCTCTCTTCCTACTAGGGAGTTTTTCTTGCCACTGTTGCCTCTGTTTTGCTCACTGGGGGCTTTGGGCAGGGATTATGTAAATCGATTTAAGGCAATGTAATGTTGTGAAATGTGCTATAGAAATGAAAATGAATTGAATTAAAATAATGATAAACTAAAGACACAGAGGGACTTTGGGGAAAAGCTGCAAGACCAGCAGGAGACGTGGGCTTCTGACAGTCAGGCCTCAGAATCCATCACTGCTTACTGTGCAGGATCAGCTCCTCTTATACTGCATGTGCAGCCAATGTGGAAAATTACAAAAAATTAATAAAGCCTTTAGCTTGCTTGATTTCCTGTGTTATACATGTGACTCACGGCTATTTTCTGCAACTCAGTTAAAGTGTGAAATAAAGAAGTGAGAGGGAGAGACACTGCAGGAAACAATGAGGGCCAGTACATAATATCAGAGGCTCTAATCTTTACATTGGCAGAGTTTGTTTGCACACGGATGCATTTCCTGTTTATTGCCTATTAGAAGGAAAACATTTTGTTTTTACCTTTGGGATACCCTATTTTGAATAATACTTGTTATACTTAATACTTAATACTTGTTATTATAAAATTTGATATATTAATTTTATCATTTTAGCAACATAACTTGATAGTTAAATAAGTGATAGTAATCATCCCAAACCAGGCTGAGATACTTCCCATCAGGATGCTCTCAATAGTGCAAGAGTAAAAGTTCCACAGCAAGTTTGTTGGCAGTTTGAAGTCCATGAGGCATCTGAGGTGAGATAAATGCTGGCAGGCCTTCTTCACCAGGCGGTTAGTATGGCAGAACCAGGACAGATCCTGCGTAATGTTAACATCAAGGTACTGGAAACTGCCCACTCTCTCCACTGGGGCTCCATTAAGTGTAAGTGGATGATCTGTCCCTCTCCTGCTTTGTGCTGAAGTCCACAATTAATTCCTTTGTCTTGCTGATGTTCAGGAGGAGGTTATTGTCCTAGCAGCACTTTTCCAGGGCATTAATCTCCTCTAGGTAGGCCTTCTCATCATTATCAATGATTAGGCCCCCAACAGCGGTGTCATCAGCAAACTCCTCACTGTTGAGCTCTGTTGGAGCTGTGACTCTTGTTTCCACCCGTAGTGCTGCTTTGCCTCCTTCACCGTTCTGCACAGGCTGTAGGATGCAGCTTTACGTTCCTCCATGTTTGAAACTTTTGTCGTGAAGTTGCAGAAAATAGCTGTGAGGCCCATGAATGACACAGGAAACCAAGCAAACTGATGACTTTAATTTTTTTTTTTTAATTTTCCACCTGCACTTGCAAGTTCTTCCTGTGTCGTCATGGAGTTACTCTGGTTTTCCCCCACAGTCCAATACCATGCTGAGGTGGACTGGAGTCACAGCCACAGAAGAAATTAAGAGACCTCAGGAAAAAATTTTGTTTCACTCATTTCTCGATTTATGTGTATGTGCCTGTGAATGATAAGTGTATGTATATATACATATATATACTTGCACTTAGTGTTTCCCATTGCTTTTGAAGGTCACTTTAAGTCATCCTACAATTCATGAGAAGCTGTAGTATAGGTTGACAGTCATCACTGCCATTAGAAAGTGCTGATTCCCTGGCTGGTTTCTGGTCGTTCCCAGTATCTCCTGCTTTACCTTGTTTTTGTGTACTGCTGTCTTAGAAATTTTGAACCTGGAAGCAACCTGTTGCTCAGTATATCCTTCTGCCAGCAGAACCAGGATTAAATCAGGATTTAAAAATGCAGATTTGTTTAAAAATATAGAGTGGTCTTTTAATTTTTTCCATGGCTGTATTGCCCATGTGCATGCGTGTGTGGTGTGTTTGCCCTGTGAGGGGTTGGTGCCCCATCTTGGGTTATTCCCTGTTTTACGCTCATAGCTTCCCTGATAAGCTCTGGACCCCCATGACTCTGCACAGGACAAGCGAGTGCAGAATATGGATGGATGGATGGAGACAAAATAAATTAACTCTACTTCCTGAAGTCTTCTTTACTCATGCAGAATTTTTTATCTTATGAAGGAGCCTATGCATTGATAGATTTTGTTCTAGAATAGCAGTGATGGCATGACTTGCTGAAGTGCTAAATACTCGTGGTTTTGTACCTTCCTGTTTAAAGTGTCCACTCCCCCTTCACTCTGCTGTGTGTGAGAATAGAAACGACAGAGACAGTGAAGGTACAGAGGATGAGGAAGTGAGTGTCAGTCTCCACAGGTCTGGGCTCAGTGACACGCACACGTATGGATCCTCTGATGCTCCTGTTTCTTCTCACTGCTGGGCTCACAGGTGAGTGTCTCTCATTACAGTGGAACTGAGTCGAGATCTCTCTCTGTCTCCTCACACACTGTCAGATACAGTTTGGGGATCATGATGGAGATCTGGTGCTACATCAGAAGAAAATGCTATATGTAGATTGTGAATAGGGTTGCCATATTTGGTGAGACGAAAAAGCAGACATGTCTGGGGTTCAGAATACATGTTCTGACCAATCAGGTAGCACCTCTCATGAATATTAATGCATTTTCCCTAACTACTTCATAAAATGAAAATTCATGCCCGGGGATGTATAATCATGTGCACAAGCCTTGCAAACGCTGTGTGGTGATACTGAGTGGCTGTATATTGAATATTGGTGCCCGGATAGGGGCCCAAAAAGAGGAGGTGTCTGGGGAAACCTGGACATATGGTAACCCTAAATGTGAAAAGATTTGCAAATGGCGGCTTCGAGTAATGATGTGTTGAAAATTGCACGTACTTGCTAAAGCGATGAGCCAACTGACTATCATGTTGTGATGAGTCTCTGGGGTTTAATGGTCCCTCATTATCAATGACCTTCCTCTTGAACCACTATGCCTCATTATTCTCCATCAAAGGCCACAAACATGCATTCACTGTGTCTGAATGTTTGAGAAAATTCAGGAAAGGAGACTGAGAGTGCCGCTAGCTAACTTTAGCGCCCTATGGAAATGAGTGGTAATATTACAGGGAAAAGTGTGGGAATTTGCAGGGGTTAATATTGTGGGATGACGTGGTCATATTATGAGAAATTCACTGGTGCGCTTTTTTGTTTTGTTTTGCTTTTTATGGGTGAAATGTTAGCGAAACAGATTGCTTGAGATGTTTTCTTTCTGATATGAATGATATAGCCCTGATGGACACTGTTGTGAGGCGTTGCTTTGGCCAATCACACCTGTGAGAGAAAGGCCTGGGAAAAAAAGGGGTTGGGCATGCGAGGCGGGAAAAGCGAGGAGGGAGAGCAGGAGAGAGTGTGGGGTCGTTGGGTGCTGGCGGAGTGGTGTGGAGCGTCCATGCAGCATCCTTCTCCGAGGAAGTGGCAGAGAGGAGCGGGGTACCACAGCGAGCTGGCCGGATTTGAGACTGTAGCCCTAGATAAACCGAGCAAAAAGGAGTTTGGTTTGGTGGCTGGACAGTAGTGGGGAGCAGAGTTAAGCCCAGCAAATTGAAGATCGACAGTGAGAAGATAAGGGGGTCAAGATCAGGTGGCAAGATCACCCTCAGGAGTTGAGACTAGACCTGGTTGTCTTTCACTCTGCTGCAGGTTTGGAGAGCTAGTTACCCTCTAGCTGGTAGAGAGTGGGGCAGCGTGGGGGCCTCACACCCCCAGGCTTGTGGTTTCGATATACGGACCCCAGCTCTCTATGGGCAGTTTGCATGGTCTCCCTGTATCTATACTGTTTTCCGGGTTCCTCCCACAGTCCAAAGACACGTGGTTCAGGTGAATTGGTGCCTCTAAAAGTGCCCATAGTGACTGTGTGTGAGTGTTTGCCCTGTGACAGACTGGCATCCTGTCCTGGGTGTTCCTCTGCCTTGTGCCCTGTGCCGCCTCAGATCAGCTCCACACTCCCTGTACTGTACTGACCCTGTACTGGATAAACGTGCAAGATGGATGGCTGAACTAACATACATTTAAATGCTTTTTGTATGTGAAGTATTTTTTATTTAGATATCACATTTAAGAACAATGCATGTTGTGCCGAAGTGCTGTGCATCAAAATAATACAATAAAAAAATAAAACATTATTGGACCCTTAATAAAACAGAGACTGTGGACAATGTTACACTAAAAATAAAATTGCAGTAATCCAATTGGGATAAGATAAAAGCATGAGTAACTGTCTCCAGGTCATTGACTGAAAGGTGTGGTTTAAGCCTGGCTGTTGACCTCAGCTGACAGAAACGCACAGCATTTCACAGCAGCATTTATTTCAAGGTTCTTCAAATCTGGACCTCGATTCCAAATCCAGGCCTTGTTTTCAGTTCTCCCAGGTCGTTAGTTAAATAATTACTGATTCTGATTGGCCACAGGCTTCACACCTGGCTCACAGGTAAAGGAAGGCTGGAAAATCAGCAGGGCTCGGACCATGAGGACCGTGATTTGAATAACCCTGATTTATTTTTTTATCAAACTTAATAATGAATCAAAGATGACACCAAAATTTTCAGTATTTGACTGGAAGTTTTCTGAAAGAGGCTCTAATTGTTCTCTGAGATCATGAATAGACCCTGAGTGACCAAAACTCATGACCTCTGTCTTGTTGTCATTAATGTGGAAGAAAGTCATTGTCGTCCTGTTCTTAATATCCTCAAGACAGTTAGAAAGGGCCGTCAGAGAGCAACAGTCACCAGGTTTAATGGCAGATAGAGCTGTGTATCACCGGCATAGCAATGATATTTTACATTATAACGTTTGCAAATGGAGCCCAAAGGAAGCCTGTATAGAGGGAATAGGAGAGGGCCTGTATCACAGCATTGGATATGTTTACAAGTAAGGCCATAGTACTGAAGGGGTGTGGCCATCCCATACAGTGACCAGCCCATTCATTCACCTCATCTGGGTCTTTTACTAGTGATTTAAGGTCCTGGTTTTCCTTTCAGACCCCATAACACACTCCCAGGCTCAGGTTCCCGATCCCACATCCCGCTGTAGCCCTTCCTAAGATCCAACACTCATTTTTTTGTCCTTATCCCAAAATAAGGACTATGTCTATGTCTATGTCAATTACAGCATCCCCATGGTTCTGCTAAACACACGTGACCCTAATCCAAGTATTATGCAAACCAAGTATCAATACTTAGAGATGCTGCAATGTGGAAAATCTTTATTCAGTTGATTATTTTTCCCATAGGTGCTGACAGTGTGTCCACGGTGAGCATGGTTTCTGCATGGAGAGGAGGATCTGTCACCATCCCATGTTTCTATGGCGACGAATATGAAACATATGTGAAGTACTGGTGTAGTGGGAGTTTTTGGTATTTATGTACTTGCATAGTATGCACTGACTCTCTACAGGAGGGTAAAGTGTCAATCAGAGATGATCCTGACCAGCGAGTCTTCACTGTGACCATCAACAATCTGACAGCTGGGGACTCTGGTTATTACTGGTGTGGTGTGGAGATCAGTGGAGCTTCAGATGTTGGAGATCAGGTTTACCTCTCAGTCACTGATGGTGTGATGCCCGTCATATAAATATGTAGAAATTTACTTAGGTCTAAGCCAGGAAAGGAGGTCTTTGTATGCTAATTATGGAGCTAATTGATTGGTTAATCTTTTCGTGAAGTGTTCTTTCCCAATACAGTGGTACTTATCAACCAATATATAATCAAAATAAGTTTTAATATTTCTGTAAAGTGAAATACAGTAACCTACAATGGACTGGTACTGACTCTTTATTAATATATATATAAATGGTGTAAGAGGGAGTGAGAGTTAATCAGCCTGGTCATTTTCATACTGTCCCTGCAGGTGTGTCCACAGTGAAAAGGGTGTCTGTACAGAGAGGAGGATCTGTCACCATCCCATGTTTCTATGAGGACAGATATAAAACTCATGTGAAATACTGGTGGAGAGGGTATAATAGGCATTCATGTACTCCCATAGTACACACTGACTCTCCACAGGGGAGTAAGGTGTCAATCAGAGATGATCCTGACCAGCGAGTCTTCACTGTGACCATGAACAATCTGACAGCTGGGCACTCTGGTTATTACTCCTGTGGTGTGAAGATCAGTGGAGCTTCAGATGTTAGAGATCAGGTTCACCTGTCAGTCACTGATGGTAAGATGTCGGTACTGCAGACTGTAGCCAGTGAGATGCACAGTAATGTAATATGTCATTCAGTCAGAAAGGAAGAACAATAACATAAAGAACAAGAAAATATTTTAGAAAATATTTGATTTTAACATTTTAAAACTTTAGATACAACAGGTCCGCAACCCTAGAGCGCCATCTAGCGGGGTCAAAAAATACCAAACATGGTTTATCAAGCTTCATTTGGCCATCACTAAAAACAAGTAATATGTTAAGAAATGTCTCTTTGTTTACCCGTAGAAATTATATTAAATAAACAGTGTGGACTAAAGTTTAGTTCCTAATCTGTGTGTTCAGGTTCCCCATGGCTGTCAGCGGACAAACAGGAGGTGACGGGTGTGGAAGGAGACAGTGTCAGCGTTCAGTGTAACTATAGATACGCTTATGGTCAGATGATGTGGTGTAAGATCGGAGGCTCCTGTGCATCAGAGAGATCTGGGAGTTTGGATGGGAGGCCTGTCCTGATCAGGGATGACAGAGTAAATAAAGTCTTCAATGTGACAATGAGGGGACTGGAGAGGAAGGACACAGGCTGGTACTGGTGTGCTGACAGAGACCAGCAGATCCCAGTTCATATTACTGTCAGTCAGACAACTACAGCCACAACCAGCACTGAACGTAAGTAATTAATTTAAATGGATGTGGATCATTCATGCTTTTATACAAAAAGCCAAATACCAAGTGGACCAGTTTCATCCACAAAGGTGTCCTGTGGTTTTTGTGGGATAATCTGGGGTGGGGGCGTGTATCTTTATACTCCCCTGAATAGGGTTATTATACTTTCTATATGGATGGCATGGTGGCCCAGTAGGTGGCGCTGTTGCTTCACACCTCCATATTTAGGGGTTTGAATCTGGCTTCTGCTCTGTGTGTGTGGAGTTTGCATGTTCTCCACGTGCTGTGTGGGTTTCCTCCCACAGTCCAAAGACATGCAGTCAGGCTAACTGGTGTCTCTAATAGAGAGTGTGTGTCTGACTGGCATCCCGTCCAGGATGTACTCCATCCCTGGGCCCTATCAAGTTGTTATTATTATTATTACTATTATATACTGAAAGACTAACTTAAATATCAGCATTACCTCTAAGGGAGACATCCCATAATACAGCTCTGATGACCTCATCAGATACAGGTGCTGCTCTTTGTGAAACACATGAGTGTCTGATCTGTTTGTTACACCTGGAGCTGTACTGAGCTCTCAGGAATCAGCAGCTTCTAGCTCAGGATGCATATGTGTAATGTGACAAATGTAGGAGTCTTTTGTTGTGGATTTTTCTTTTTCAGGCATTTTTCTGCCTTGCGTGGATGAATCGTTACTAAAGCTGTCAGACTGGCTGATGTGTCTGTAGATAGTTTCTAATCCCAGCAAAGGCCAGTTTTACAGTTATACTCTGTAATAACTGATCTAGTTCAGTCATAAATATATCTTGGGGTATAAATTAAATAACTAATCTCACCTATTCAATGTCAGTGCACTGGGATATGAACACTTTGGTCATAAACTTAATTTATTATTCCGTATCCAACCAGCTACTCTATTGAAAATTTTTCACTATTCTATTTAGAATAATGTTTTATAAATGACCTTTTCCTTTCATTTCCCTCCTAATCAGAAACCACAGTCCTTACTCCAGGTTACACTTCTGTCTCAGCGACCATCAAGCCTTCTGCTCCTGCACTGACCCCCACAAGAGCGAATGATAAACAGAGGTTAGTATTCAGCTCGTCATGCTACAGCGTCTGGCTGATCATACAGTAATGGGAAATGCATATTATTTTATGAAAATAGGGATATTGTGTTTATATATCTTTTTTAATTATAATATCCCTGAGATGGCATCCCATCCAGGGCGAGCCCCTGCCTTGTGTCCTTGTGACTGCTAGGGATAGGCTGCAGGCCTGTTAGGAAGATGGATGGATGGATGGATGGATGGCTCGGTGGATGGATGGATGGATTTTACAAAACAGTATAACATGTAATATAATAAACTGGAATGCACATAACTGGTGTGCAAGCATTCATTAGCTGTATAAAGGTTCACATGCATGGTGATGTTTTTTGTCATAACAGCACAAATGCACATAAAATAAATGTGCATTTGCTTCACCATGACAAGAAGTTGCTGGCTCTGTATGTAGGACTGGGCTTATTGGTGCTGCTGTTCTTCATCATCATCATCACATGGAAAGTGAGGGACAAACACAGTGAGTATCTGCTGATGCAGACGGTGTATAAGTGACCTGACTGTCTGAGCAGTGATGCGTGTCCCTCTGCACTCCTGTAAGCAGCAGCTACAACTTCATGCTTTTATCCTTTTCCAAAGTCGGCTGGACAGGGGCTCAGACAGCAGCATTCAGACACACAGGTTATACAGTAACAGTAAAACACAAAACATGGTCATGGCTCCTTTGGGAACACAGACTAAAAACAGAACTAAAAACTACAATCGAGCAAACAGGAAATCCAGTCCCGGCGCAGTACCCTGGGAAGGTGGTACGTTATGTGAGGGGGAAGAGTGCTGTGGCGACCGGGCGTTACAAACCACGAGACAGAGACACTGTGATATGGTTCAGGCAGCGTTTGCTCTTCATTTCACTTTGATAAAGGCAAACAGTGTCATACAGGCAGATTCAAACAATTTAATTACATTGGGAAAGATCAGTAAGGTTATGAGTTTAGCCCGCAACCTCAAGGAGGGTATGTACTTAACTCGACACGTAGACATTGCCCAGTACTGAAGCTTGGTGGGGGAATAATGCCTGGTGCTGCAGCAACTTAGAAACGGCCATGTTAACAAATATTATTAAATATCAACGTGAACCATTCAGGTGAATAGCGGCCGCAAGACATGCTGGGAGACGACTAACGAAACTACCTTTCATTATATACGAAACTAAACAGACAAAAATGGAACACAAAGATGTTTCCCCTCTATCACACTGGGATGCCAGGCGATGCAAACGCGTCACCACAAGGGCTTATCGTTGTCGGGTCTGGGGAGTAACCTGATGTGGGGGACCGACCCCCCACTGAGTCTGTGTTTTGATTTTCATACACGATCACTGTTCATCTTTATGATGGTGCAAATAAGGAGAATGTCCAACCGCTACAACATGGATGTGATTCAGAACTATAGAATTTCAAGAAAGAGTGCAGCATTGTGGTATATAAAATGGAATGGAGAGATGGGGGGGCAGAGTGTTATACCTTGGTGTCGGGCCTGAGGACTTCAACAACATACAACAAACAAATTTATTTTTGTATAGCACATTTTCACAACATGACATTGCCTCGAGGCGCTTTACAGCATCCCCACCCAAAGCCCGCAGAGAGCAAGCCAGAGGCGACAGTGGCAAGGAAAAACTCCCCAGAGGGAAGAAACCTTGGGAGGGACCAGACTCAAAGGGGGAGCCCATTCTCCTGGGGCCGGCAGCGAAAGTCAAATCGGGGAGATGGCTTAGTGGAAAGTCACACAGTCTAAGTCATAAAATATGAGTCACAACCGGAGAGCAGGGAGGCAATGACAAGCCGGTGTTGGCTCTCCTGCAGATCGCCGGGCAACTAGTAGAATGGCAGCCAGGCATACATGGAGGACGACACAGGCAGAAGAGCGAGCTGGACAGAAGGACGTCATGCGTAGTGGGCACAGGTGCCCTGGAGGAGCCTTTCCTCCATGATCCTGTCTGCTTTCCTCTGACCCTCTGAGTCTGTGTCCAGCCAGCTGAGCTTATAAAACCCTAAACGAGTTACTTACTCCAACCAGGCCTGGCTGGGATTCATTAACTGGGTTACCTGCCTGTGCAGCCTGATAATCGGTTTTCATGGAAATGTGACATTTCACCTGAGATGCCAGTCGCTCACATGGATTCTGTGTAGATAGTTTTACGATTATTAGACTGGATGATATTTTCAGTGCTAATTACAAGGGAATCACCCTCTGTTTGTTACACTGGAAATTAACTGTATCAGTTAAGAGCAGAGACACTGGTGTGAGCAGAATAATTTTTCTTTTTTTCCTCAGAGAAAAATACAGACAGGAACCAACATCCAGGAAGCACAGAAATGAGAGTAAGTTCATATTTAATATGGGAAGTAACTCCAGAAGATTCTATAATCAGAATCCAAACACTGTCAATAGCAAATTTGTTTTTAAGAAGTTTGTTACTTTATAAAAAGATGATGTAAAACTGACTTGAGGAGTGATTGTTTTGAAAACTGACATGTGACTTTTTTCTAGTTGAACCCAGACCATGAAAATTCAGCTGTACACAGAACTAGCAACACCAGAAGAGCCCCCCCAGATCAGGTAAACACAGAAATAAAATGTATACAATGATACTACTGAGATCAGCATGTATATCAAGATGTACAAATGTAATATTACCAGTATGTAAAGCAACTATATTTTATGCAATAAATTTTCATAATTCATTTGTTGTCATATTGCAGTTAAAATGTTTTCTGCATGGAATCAAATAAGATCTCATTGGATAATATCTGTAAAAGTACAAAACATTAATGGATATACATTAACTGATTATCACAAAATTCAACAACAATGATGTTCCATTGCTGTCAGTTAAAGAATGGACAGGTGGTTCTGTAGAGATACATGGTCATAATGTAATCCTCTCTCAGGCCTCTGTGCAGCCTGGTGCTGATGTCACCTACAGATCCATTGTCCTGCCAGATCCAGAGGTAAGATGGTATCATGTAAATCAGTGTTTGGTACAGGCATAGGACCAGTATCACAATGAGAGTGACATGAATATCAATAATGTACTGACTGGGCAGAAACATCTACACCTCAGCTGATCTCTCAGATCCATGTGTATCAGAATTAGCTGTAATGTACAAAGAAGTACTATGATATCCCTGATATTTCACAGTGATTCGATTCGGAGGTTTGGGAGTTTATGGATTTGCGGTTTCTGTACAAAGGCTGGTCTTGTACCTCCACTGTAAACAGCTAAATGCTCTCAGCAGGTGCCCTCTAGATGTTCTTCACACCGTCCTGCTGTAACTCCAGCCAGCAATGTGGTCTACAGCTCAGTCGCCCGGAAACACAGATACGTGAGTTTGGACAATCTGCTCTAACATGAGCTGTGATACATTTAGTCTCTGTGATGCTTCATATGTGTCGTATGCTTCCTTTGACACTGTATAGAACCACAATTCCAGCATCATACATGCAGCTAATTTGCCTTCAAATTATAAGCCAGATGAAAGTAAACTAAAGAGGTTTCCCAGATTAATCTATCAGTCTGGTTCATGTCCTGTTCCTGTAGAGGTAATATTAACTCCCTGACATGTTAAGAAAGGCATTAGTGCCTCAGAAACCAAACTGATGTTAATGCTTATCTGTTCCTTTTCCAGTAGGGGGCAGCAACACAGAGAGGCTCCTCTACATGTGGGGAGCTGCTGCTCAGGGGGACACACAGATACTCCAGTAATGGGGAGGGGTAATCGCCAGATAGGAGCATTTTACAGCAGCGGCGTCATGCAAGCCATAATTCTGAGAGGGCACAATTAGACAGCCCCCCTCCCCACACAAACAAATATATAAATAAATAATGATGTAATTATCTGTAATTTGACAGGACTGGAGCTTTCTGCCTTTTGTTTCTTTACAATGTTGATTTTTTTCCTCTGCATCTTTACCTGGAGATAACAGATAGAATTCAATGTTTTACTAACTATAACCTCTGACCCTGTGACAGTGGCGGTAAAAAACTTTAGCTCAGTGATACTCAGAGAACGCTCCTTTTCGTTATGTTAAAGCTAGTGTGTTAATTAAGATGCTATGCTATTACAAGTCACAACTAGCTAGCGAGCCAGAAGGCTAAAGAACCGGATCGAGGGATGGCAAACTTGTGATTTATGACAATTAGAAGAATATGTTTGACCCATATTATAAAATGGTCATAAATAGACATTATTATAAATAGTAATAAAAGAAAAATATAAAAAATATAGATATCAGAAAACTCAGGGGCCACGTGTCCCCTTAGCCACAATGGGCACGATGCCACTGTCTTACAGTGATGTGAGCTGTATTTAAATGGCATGCAGCACCGTCACATTACAGTGTTACACTAAGATTCAGCCAGTGAGAAACACACACTCATGGCTGTTGTGCGTTTGAACCATGATCATTGTGCTATTTGTCTCACTTGTAGGTCACTTTGGACAAAAGCATTAGCTAAATAATATAAATGTAAATGTGAGGTATTATACTGGTGATCTGAACTGTCACTTTCTCATTTATTTTAAGGGAAAAATATATATCAGCAATTGTAGTTGATTTGTATGTATGATATAATTGATACAAAGTGTTTATTACCACAATATACAGTATTTTGAGAGTTTTTCCCTTGTGTTTATACAGTACGTACCGATGGGGGTTTAGTGAGGTCTAAGGGCTCTGGATTTAATTTTATGCTCTTCTTACGCACTTCACTGCCCCCTGCTGGAGCAGCTTCACTGTTTTCCTGCCTCCCTGCTCTCCTCTGACTGTAGAATTAAAAGCTGTCCTGTTGCTGTTATATTATGCTTCAGGATATAACCTTTACTTTTAGGTTTCCACAGAATGTTAGGCTTTTGTTTATTGATAAATGGATTTTATTTAAAATGCTGAACAGACTGTGTGACTCGTCATACATAATGTTAATAAAAATGCTTTTCATTATTTTCAGTGTCTCAGTGTGTAACACGGATATCTTGTACTTTCAGCGGTTTGGGTTTGATTCTTGTCCCCGGCTCTCAGTGTGGCGGCGTATCCCTTGATTTGTGCCCTCTACTTCCTGGGATGTGCTCCAGACTCATAGTGACTCCAGGCTGGATAAAAGGGTAAAATATAGATGTATAAGGTCCCTGGGGAAAATTGGATCGGAATGGCTTTTTTAATGGTAAAGATGTGGGAGAGGGTCAACTTTGTCTCCACCTTGTGGTCAAAAATGATATTAGGGTGATGTACAAGTAAAGGCGTGGAGTACACGCAGTTACAGGTCAGAGCTGGTAAATCTCATCACTGTTCGGGAAATGCAGCTAAAGCTACTGTACTGTCCTCCTTCCCAGAGCAGTACACTGTTTTTATCTTTCCAGCTGTTTCAATCATGTTTTCAAAGCTTCCTGTGCATGCTGCATGAGTTCACAGGCTCAGAGGTGTTTACACTTAAATTGCATTGGAAGCTCATCCCAGTGCAGCTCTACCTCAATGACTCCTTGACACCCTTCTGAAGTACTATATGCAAAATAGATGTTAATGCAGGGACAGAGCCAGGGGATTGTACGGGGGGTGGCAAGAGGGTGGCAAAAAATTAACATATAAATTAACAATCATCTCTGGCATTAGAATGTCACTTCCGCCCTTTACCTGGCTGGTTTCTGGTCATTCCCAGTATCTCCTGCTCCTCCTTGCTCTTGTGTACTGCTGTCTTAGAAATTTTGAACTTGGAAGCAACCTGCTGCTCAGCGTAGCCTTCTGCCAGCAGAACCAGTATTAAACCAGGATTAAAAAATGCAGATTTGTTTAAATATATAGAGTGGTCTCTTCATTTTTCCTTAGCTGTATTTTACAGCTCGTACCCCAAACTGCTGGAATAAACAACTGCAGAAAAAATGGTATAGTTGAAAAGTTTAATGTTATCTTTATGAAAAAGTTTTTACACATCCAAAGAGGGCTCATTGGGGGGAGATGCAGCTAACGACTCCCTAACTATGCCACCCGCCTGGTGATAAACGGCCGAGAGCTCTTTGGTGGGAGACGGCTCCAGAACCGCGCCGTCCGCTTGGTGATAAAGGGTTCTCCTCTTGCTCGCTTCCCCGGCTCCACAGACCCATCTGCTCCCCTCTCCTGGCTTCTTCCCCGGGAGGGCACACAGCTCGGTTCCCGGGGCTCCTCTCTGACTTGCTACTGCTTCCTCCCAACGTTGTCTTCAGACACTGGCATGCTGAAGTTACTGGATCAGGTCATCTATGAATCCCACTCCTGACTGCAAGACTGGGGCTGTTTGTATCCTGGTTGTCTTCCCTGTCCTAAATATATTCACATTTATAATTGGAGTTTTGTGGCTTTATTAAATTACAGAAAGATATGAAGATGTGAACTTGTGTGCATGTGACCATTAAATGTACTTAGTGTATCCGGATCAGTATGGCGGGTCATGTATTAAGAAATTCACTAGTGGCCAATATTGTGGAAACACTTACATTTTTTTAACAACTGCAGAACTTTATTCAGCTGTTGCTCCTGTTTTTTAATTGTCCAGTGTATATTTGTAAAATCACGTTGCACTCACACAGATGTCGCGTTTAGAATGGCGAGTGAATGAGGTCAGCGCAACATTTTTGGCCCTGTTCAAGCCCTACTGTATAATTTACCTCTTTCTGGCATGGAGGTAGGCTGCTCATATTCTGTGATTTCTGCTAATAGCAAAGGCAGTAATAGCAACAATAGGTATGATATCTGAGTTTGATGCAAAACTTGAAATGTGGGAGGAATACTGCAAAATTTTGGGGTACTATTTTGAAGTGGATAGAATCGATGATGGTAACTGGCAGAGACCTATTCTGCTGAGAAGCCAAAAGAGCAAATGCATCAACAACTGGTAAATCTCTTGAAGAACCACTTCAAGCCCAGGCCAAGAGAAATTGGTCAGCGATACAAATTTTACTCAGAGCATTCTCACTAGCGCAGTGAAGCTGTTATCAAATTTGTAGCGGAGTTACGCAATATACCCCTGAAATGCTGAGAGACAGAATTATTTGTGGAATTAATGCTAACCGAATCTAACTGCATTTATTGTGAGAAACAAATGTCACATTTGACACCGCCTCGAAAAATCAGTGGAAGCAGCCATAAAAAACATAAAACATGTTTAAAGTGTGTGATGTTAATGGATTTTGGCATGTCAAGCTGGAAGAGAAGTCCAATTATGTGGCAACATTCGCCACTTATCATTGGCTTCGAATGTCTATGGAATCAGTCCGGCTCCTGAAATCTTTCAACACAAGCTCAAGCAAGCGCTGGACGATCTGCCTGGTCTGTACCTCACTGCAGAAGATGTGCTGATCACGGGACAAGGCGAGACACAAGAGGCCGCTGAACAGGATCACCATGATAAACTGAGACTGTTCCTTAATAGATGCAGGCAAAGGAACATTAAATTGAATGCAGACAAATTCAGACTGAGACAAAAGGAGGGCGCATACATAGGACATCTCCTGACAGCAGATGGACTGAAAATTGATTCTGAAAAAGTGCGTGCCATTGAGCAAATGCCAGCACCAACTGAAGCGAAAGCAGTCCAGAGGTTACTGGGTATGATAAATTACCTAGCTAAGTTTTGCCATTGTCAGGCACTCAGGCAATTGACACATAAAGACTGAGTGGGACTGGAAAGGTAAATATGAGGAAGCCTTTCTCAGACTTAAAGAGATCACTGCAAAAGCTCCGGTGCTGAGATATTACAACCCAAATGAGGAGCTGACCATACAGTGTGATGCTTCAGACACGGGTTTAGGTGCAGCACTCATGCAGAAGGGTAAAGCCAGTAGCATTTGCAAGTGGAGCACTCACACCAACAGAACAAGGATATGCTCAAATAGAAAAAGTGTTTTTAGCTATGGTATTTAGCCTAGAAAAATCCACCAGGGCACCCATGGTCGCAAAGTCACTGTTCAGAGTGATCACAAATCACTAGAGACCATGGTGAGAAAGCCACTACTAAGTGTGCCTAAAAGGCTCCAAAGAATGATTGCATATTCAAAAGTATGATGTAGATGTAGAATACATACCAGGGAAGGACGTGTTGCTGGCAGATACCTTGAGTAGGGCCTATCTCCTTGAAGACTCATCTCATGGTTCTGTAGCAGCTGAAATAGAGACTGTTAATATGGTACAACACATACCCATCTCTAGAGACAGACTCGACGCAATTCGGTTTGCAACGAAAGATGATGGAACACTTCAGACTCTAATCAAAACTATATGTCAGGGCTGACCAAACAATAAAGCAAATAAACCAGCTGAAATTAAGCTATATTTTTCTTTTCAGAAAGAGCTCAGTTATCTAGAGGGTATAGTGTTCAGGAGTGAGCGTGTTGTCAAACCGGCTTCTCTTAGAAAAGAGATCACTCACCGTATACTATGGGGGGCCGTTGGGATCTTTATTAAGGTGCAGATTGCGCTTGAAGATACGCTTGCATTATACGAGCATGCAGAATGAAGTGGCTCTTGGTGATTGTGAACATGCCACACAAACCTATTTGTCCTGAAGTTTAAAAAGTACATTTGGAACGAAGTCACGCATACTCTACATCAAGTCTCGCGTGTTGGAAAGCCGGCATGAAGCCGGAAAAATGTCATCAGCGTGCTACGTAAGTTTAAAAAAAAAAAAAACGCCACGACGGAGGAGGGAGCAAACGCACGGTATAATTGCTAGTTGTGACTCCTTTTCTTCCCGAGGATTATGTACAAAATAATATATACCCCGTATCATCAAATAATATGTACTTATTTAGACTGTTATTTTAACAAACAACTTTTTGGGTACGTCACAGATTTGGCTATTTATGTCATGTTAGCTTGAATATAATGCATGTTTTTTCCATCCGCTTTCAGTTTAATAAATTGATGAAAAGCATGCAAAGTAATGCATTGTAATCTTCTTATTGTTTTGTATTGCAGAGAATTGCTACCTTGCTTTACATTGAGTAAATCTTTATAGTGGCATGTAGTATATAGTTTATTTTATTTAGTTTACACTTTTGACTAGACACTGGCCTACTAAAAATGGCCTTCATTTCTCAAAAAACCTGAAAAACTAACGAAAATAAACAAACTAGATAGGCTTTTAGGCTACTAGGGCAAGGAAAGCATTTCAACATTGGTGTGATAATGCACAAGTTACATACCAGCAGTACTGTTTAAAGGGAAGGTGGGAATGTAAGAACATAAACAATTGCTATACTCTCAGTTTATAGTCCATCAGAGCCTTTGATCCAGCTATTGTGCCTTTGCTTGAAGTTGTGTATGCCTGCTCTGCTGTTTTCACAGGTTCAGCTACTAAAAACACACCCTGATAATCCATAACAAGTTTATCAGGATGGCATGCACTGTTAGCCCAGATTTCCTTTTTTTTTAACTTGAAATGGATGCAATGCATGATGGGAACGTAGTGTTACCGCGTCCGCACGTTCTGAGAATTTTGAATGTTCTCGCAGTTGAGTGTGTTTGGAGGGAACTGAGTGAGTTTACAATTACTTTAAAAAGAGTTTGGCATTAATTTTCCCTGTTTTTCTTTCAGCAATATTTTTTTCAAACGTTTAATTCCAATATTTCCAGTTTGGTATGAGAGCGTGTACAGTAAAGTTACTTTTATGGAAAGTTAAGAGTATGGGCTAGGTCTGTTATTTTTGTTTCATAATATTTTGTTTTAAAATATTTTGATCTGAATTTGGTTCAGATTTTAAAATATGTGTATATTCCAGTTTACGCCGTTTTTTTTGACATGTTCTAGTTTCAAATTAAACTCTTCAATTTAAATACAATGAAAATGTTGTTTTTCTTGTAATTGTTTGGTTTCTGTTTTCAAATTGAAAAGTTCTAGTTTAATTTTTAAAAAATACAAGTAAAAATATACTAACTAAATATACTAAGTAGAAATAACTTGGGAAAAGAGTTAATATTACAAACACATTCAACTTAAGTCAAATTGGAATTTAGCAAAGTGAACTCAAAGGTTCTTATTGCAATAACGTGGTGAAGTCATTGGTACTATCAATAATCTTAAGTTAATTCAGTCTGATATTTAGTGTATTGAACTTAAAATAACAATTACATTCTTTAAAGCATTAAGTTGAATTAACTCAAGTTTTCATTATTCATTACTTAGCTTTTTTAAGGCAACCAGTTTCCTAAAATTTTCTAAGTACGTTCAACTTATCCGGGCTTACAGTGTGGGGATGGAGATGGTCCATGAGGATGTAAAAAGCTCAGTCTCAACACACCAGTGCTGTGCATAGTTTCCTCAACACATCCTAGCCACCAATTATCATCATATGCAGCCGCGACATAACCTTTGATTCTTGCAAAGTTGAGTGATTCCCTAAGTGTGCACTTAAATTGGACCGATTTGCACACCCCACTCACCTCTGATGAATGCAGGGCATTTATTAGCCATATTTACTAGCCATGTGGGCCTTTTCAGTAGTATGGCAAG
>JAODKC010000082.1:22702422-22716005 GCA_026777985.1 Mormyrops attenuatus
ATGATGGAGCCTGCGCTATCGAATGATATTTCAACTCGGGAACTTATCGGAGATGGCACGTGAAGGCAGCATTAGCAGGTACACTGTAAGCTAACATTATGGAAACGGTGTAGACAATACTTCCTGAGAAATAAAAGAACATAAGGAAATACATAATGTATACTTAATAAATTGATGCAATGTTGAAGAACCCACCATGAATCAATGTTGATTGATCATCCCCGAGCATGAATTGATTCAACATTGAAGAACCCACCATGAATCAATGTTGATTGATCATCCCTGAGCAGGAATTGATTCAATGCTGAATATTTTCAGTAATATCGATGTTGACTCAGCATTATATTTTCAATGTTGAAAAAGTCACTTTATATCAACATTGAATCAAGGCTTTGCCAACATCAATTTTTCAATATTGAAAATCTGACCAAAAATCAATTCAGTTTCAACGTTGATAATTTAAGACTGACTATAATTCAACCCATTTAACTATTCTTCAACATTGAAACAATAGCATGATGCTGTCTGGGTCAGAAAAGTAGACTGGGGTGTTTCTGTGCCGTTTCTCTATTTATCAATTAAAAGAATAAATGAATCTTATTCACACTAAAGTCTCCACAAGATACTGAGGATTTCAATGAAGCTGTTAACATCTCTGCTTCCCTAACATCTGTCTATTCCAGTGGTTCCCAAGGTGGGGGTTGCGAGACACTGGTGGAGGGTCGCAAGAGGATTTCCAGAATATGCTTATAAAACTTTAAAAAGTGTAAAAATATCCCATCTAACCCCTTTCCATGTAACTTCAAGTCGTTGAGGCTATAAAGCTATTGAGGAGGAGAAATGACTCCAAGAAAGACCCCATCTGGCAAAATGAAGGTGGTGAGTCTCTGGTCCAGGCTGATGATCTTCATATTGTCCCATATCTGCATAAAATCACCAATCTGAAGGATCACAGGACATAGACAGCATCACTGCACGCTGGGCTGTAGGAGAAAACAAGGTGAGAATATGGAAACCCTCGTTTTAATGAGTAGGTTACACAGCATTACATCACTGTTTAGCTGTACATTACACTGCAACGCAAACAGACAACAAAAGCCAGAACATCATCATAGCGAGAAAGCACATCTATGTTTTCCTTTGCTGTCAGTTTTCATCCTGATCATGTCCCCTAAATGGCAGCTCCTGACAACCACACAGACAACCGCTCACCCTGGTATGCTGTCAATCAACTTCTGGGCCAAATTCTGACTGATGGCAGCCCCTCCTTGCATAATCAATGCTTGGAGTTTGTCAGAATTTGTAGGTTTTTGTTTGTCCACCTGCCTCTTGAGGATTGACCACAAGTTCTCAATGGGATTAAGGTCTGGGGAGTTTCCTGGCCATGGACCCAAAATGTCGATGTTTTTTTTTGTGCTCCATCATGCTGGAAAAGGCATTGTTCATCACCAAAGTGTTCTTCAATGGTTGAGAGAAATTGCCCTCAGAGGATGTTTTGGTACCATTCTTTATTCATGGCTGTGTTCTTAGACCAAATTGTGAATGAGCCCATTCCCTTGGCTGAGAAGCAACCCCACACATGAATGGTCTCAAGATGCATTACTGTTGGCATGACACAGGACTGATGGTAGCACTCACCTTTTCTTCTCCAGACAATCTTCCAGGTCACTGGAGACGGCACAGACCCCCGATAGACGACCCGCATGTGGTGAGTTTATCGGTAGTGGAATGGGAAAACTTGAAGTTTATCATGACACTGACGATGAAACTGAGCACCGAACCTGACTATCAATTGAACATCACTAGTATGGACATGCAGTATAAAAATGCTAGCGATGGGAAAGAACGGACCACCGTTATGAAGTGGGACGTGACCAGGGAGCTGGGGGAGAGAACAGTGAATATATGTCAGCGCCCGAAATGTGGCTGTTCCGGAATGAGAATACCGCACGTGATTTGGATGCGTATGTTTGAAGAAAAGAACGGTTACTTTCACGCGCTGTTCAAGGACAGTCGGGCACGTAAGTAGATGCAGGGGTTGAAAAAGCTTACGTTGTAAGGATCGCCACACCCCACATCTCAACCTCGACCAACAGCATATAAAGTCACCTGTGTTACATCCTTCTCAACATCATCAACATCATGGCACCACCTACAGATTCTACCAACGGAGTTATTGTAATTTCTATGTCTGGTGTGAGCAAAAATAAAGATCAGGCCTCATTGCTTATGATTCAGAAGGATGCCGTACTACTTCCCAGGAAGATTTATCAGCAACTCAGCCATAACCCGAGGGCTACCTGGGAGATGCCCGATCGGAATCTACTTTACAGCATCTTTGACTATGATGCTGAGGAACTGCACATCTTCCAGGTCACTGGAGACGGGGCAGGCCCCCTATAGACGACCAGCATCTGCTGAGTTTCTCAGGAGTCGAATGGGATAACTTGAAGTTTATCTGATGAAACTGAGCACCAAACCCAACAATCAACTGAGCATCGATGGTATGGACTTTCACTATGAAAAATGCTGACAATGGGAAAGAATGTACAACCGTTATCAAGTGGGATGTGACCAGGGAGCTGGGGGAGAGAATGGTGAATATATGTCAGCGCCCTACAGTAAGTGCAACTGTTCTCGAATGAGAATACCGTATGTGATTTGGTGTTTGAAGAAAAGGGGGGTTTCTTCCACACGCTGTTCAAGGAGATAGTGCTGTATAAGCAGTTGAAAAACTTACGTTGTAAGGATCTCCCCTCCCTCACCCTCTCAGCCTCTCAGCCCCTCAGTCCCTCAGCCCCCACCCTACTTCTCAGCCTTGACCAACAGCATATAAAGTGGGGCCTGTTACAACCCTCTCAACATCATCACCATCATGGCAGCACCTACAGATTATAGCAAGAAGTGATCGTAATCACCTCCGACGACGAAAGCGGGGACGATGAGGCCTCTCACCCTCTGACCCCTCCTCCTCCATCACCGACCTATGACCCTGGAGAGGTCCCGATGCCTAAGATCTGCATGCTTCTCTCCAGCTTTCTGCTGAGGGATGCTGACCTGCATAAAAGCCTTGATAGTGGGCCTTTTAGCCTCAGTCATCAGGAAGCATCAGCAGAAAATCTGCTTTGGCTGCGATGTGAATCATCCCAGTCAAAGACAGCATCCTTGTCTGTTTCTGCCCGAGAAGAATTACTTTTACATCCCCTTTGATTCTGTACTGCATAGTCTCTGGACCGATCGGCTGACCCCCGCTTTGTCTTACGTTCTGGTGACCCTGGGCATCCAAGCTTCTGTCAGCAGGTTGGAGGGGGCCGTGGAAGCTCTTCTGAATGATCTACGGGAGGCCCACGACGGAATGCAAGACATTGATAGACTTGAACAGGTGTTGTTTGAACTGAACCCCACACTTAAACTGATCCTGGAAGAATTTATGACTCGTTGGAAGGTCGAAGACTAAGAAAAGCAGCTCGTGATGGGCAACGCTATGGGCAGCGCCTTACGCCAGTTTATGTTAGAAAAAGTTAGTCCTCTGTTGTTGCATGCTATTGATAAAAAAGTGATTGTCAGGATGTTCCGAGGGATGATTATGCATGCGTCATGGTCAGCTCCTGTTGTTGCATTCCGTGTCCCTTCCCCGTTTGGCCAGCAGACGTCGCTGGTCATCCCATCCCACGTGTTGTCAGTCTTTGTGTCTTCCCCTGTTGTTAGTCTGTAGTGTTTCCTCTGCTACTTGTTGGCTGCATGGCTCAACTTGTTGAGCATGTGGTTATTTATAAACCCCTGTGTTCGAATCCCGCTTCCTCTGGTTTTGTATTTTGTTCCCTAGTATTTCATTGTATGAGTTTTTCTAGTTCCTGTGTCTGATAATTTGTATTTGGTTTTGGTTTCATTCTGTGTGCCCGTGTTTGTGTGTCTACCTGTCTGTTATTCCCCCAGTGTTAGATTCTGTTTTCCCTATTTCTTGATTAGTTCTTAGTTTTAGTTCCTTGAGTTAATTAGTTCCACCTGTTGCCTGTTCTTGTGCCTGCCCTTGTGTGTGTTCCTGATTGCTCGTTGTCTTGCACCCTCTTTGATTGGATAATTGTCTGTCTCCATCCTGTTGCGTCGTTTCCCAGTTCAGTTTCAGTATTTAAGTCCCTGCCTGAGCTTTGTCCCTTAGTGGTTCTTTGTTTGCTATGCTTGTTGTAGTTGTATGTACTTTATGTACTTTTGTTGTAGTTTATTATGTACTTTGAATGTTGTGCTGTTTGTGATAGTTGAAGTTTTGAATATTCTGTTTATATCCTGCCTGTCTTGACCCTTTTGTAAATTTAGTCTATAAATTAAATTTTATAAATTTTGTTTATCCTCTTTTGTTTTTGACCCCTCGTGGTCCTTTTGGTTTTTGTAGTGTTTCCAGTTTTGTTAAATAAACCCCTTCTGCCCCGTGGGTCGTCCACCTTTTCTGCCTGCACCATGCCTCGTTCACGTACAAAACCAGCCTGGATCCTTAACAGAGCAGAGCACTCATCAGGATGACCGCCAGGCTCTGGAACACCTGACCACCCCCCAATCTGTTTACCATTCAGGCTCGTATAAAGGAGCTCAGTTCTGTTCAGGCCATCTGGAAACGGCTATCCCTGATGCCAACCGTCCTTCGGTCACCATGGTTGTGCCAGGCCCTGATGGAAGCCGGCAACCAACTTCTCCAGCTTTCTCCTGCACCTCCGGAGGAGGAGGTATGTAGAGTGGAGAGGGCTTTTTGGTTTGGTTCTCCATCTCCCAATAGGGGAGACAGGGACACACCAGTCGGGCCAACCGCCCAGGCCCAGGTTCCTCCTCCGTGTCGCCCACCAGTTCCAGTCCTGCAGCCATCTCCTCATCACCCTCCAGTCCTGCACTCCCCTCCTTGTCACTTTCCAGTTCCTGTCCTGTGGCCTCCTCGTCGCCCGCTAGTTCTATGCTCCCTTCGTCATCGCCTTCTCGTTCCCACCCTGGACTCCCTCGTCGTCGCCCTCCAGTTCCCGTCCTGCAGTCCCTACCTCCTCTTCACCCTTCAGTTCCCATCCTGTTCCCTCCAGTGGTCCTCCTGGCCCATGTCCTACCCAAACTTTCCTTTTTCCGTTTCCTGGCCAGCTGACCCAACGAGTCCCATTTTTGCCATTCCCTTTTGGTTCCTCTGCCATGTTCCAGTCCCAGTCTCATGTCCCTGGTCCACTTCCTCACCCTGTCTTTTTGTTCCTTTCCCTTCTGGTTCCCCTACGCCATTTTGTTTTCCGCCTCATGCCCCTGGTCCGGTCCCTCAGTCTCTGTCTGTTCATATTGTTCTCTGTCTACACCATGCCCCAGCCAGCCGGGGTCATACGGGGGTGCCTCCAGACTGCAGAGAGCTGTGGAGGAAGACACGGGGAGAAAAATGGGAACCGATGACATCAAAGATTGGCTGTCTATGCAAGACAGTTATACTTTGCATAAACCAGTTAAAAAGAATTTTCCCAGGAACAGAGTGTCTGTACTGAGAGCCATGTATCAGTGGCAAGCCGATTTATGCGACATGGAAGGGCTGGCGACGTACAATGATGGGTTCAAGTGTCTGCTTATGGTGATTGATGTTTTTTCCAAAAAGGCCTAAGTGCGTGCGTTAAGAATCAAGACGGGAGTGGCTGTAACTGAGGCCTTTGATTCTATTTAAATCGGGAGGGTGGCGTGCCCCTCAAGTTACAGACGGATGCCGGTAAGGAGTTTTTAAATTTAACTTTTCTGAAACGTCATAAAATCTCCCATTTCACCACAGGTACTGAACTTAAAGCTTCCGTCATAGAAAGATTTAACCAAACGCTAAAAGAAAGGATGTACAGATACTTTACGGCTAAAAACACACGGCGATATGTGGATGTGTTAGACAATCTAATAAAGGGGTACGACCAGTCTTTTCACAGCAGTATTAAAATGAAACCTTCCGAGGTCACTGCCGATAATGCTCATCGAGTATTTGAGAAACTATACGGTCCCCTTCCTAGGACTGGCTGAAATCATGTATTGTTACACGTGCCGGAATATTACATATCCGGACAATACTTTCGAATTGCAGGATGTGGAGGTGGAGGCAAGAGGGGTCACGGATCCTTTAGGAGACGCACACGTTCCTTTCCTTTTCCCTCAGAAAATTAAAATCGGAAATTATGAATCGGTGTCACAGATTGTGTCCGAAATCATTGCTTCATTAAAAAAAATAGATGCAGATATTACCGTGTCATACAGCAAGATTACGCGAAGGGTTAATATAACCGGTAAACAAAAATACAGGATCAAATTTAAAGCTACTCTGGCCTGCATGCTGGGCTTTGAGCCGGGTCTGTGGTATATAGTCCTGCTCGTAAGTTTACATACCCTGATAACACAAAAACTTTTCTTTCACTCATGGTTAGTTTTTGGCTGAACACCCACTAATTACAAGCAAACGGATCACAGGTGAAGACGATTACCTTTAATAGCCATTCAAACCCGTTTGTGTCAAGTTGTGTGCATGTTATCAGGCCAAATCACCAGGGTATGTAAACTTTTGATCAGGGTCATTTGGGTAATTTCTGTTGTCATTATGATTTGAAAAGAGTAAATACATGTAGCGGATGGGACCTACATCCGCATTGTAGGAGTGCAAAAACTCTTCCCTGTATGACTGGGAATCAAGGGAGCTGGGTCCCTGGGCCCCAAGTCAACTCGCCTCAGGCCCACCCTGCCTGTACTGTATGAATGAGGTAGCTTGGCTTCAGGATTTGTAAGTCACGTTGATGACCTGAAGGTTTAGAGTGTGGGCGCAGGAGTACCCCACCCCTCTTTACTATTAATATAACTTACCTCACCTCTCCCCCAAGCTCCAACACCCATAAGCAGAGGCTCAGGCGCCCCCTACTCCAGAGAAGATACCTTGGAACCTTAATCTGAAGAATAACTCCACTAGAAGAGTGATATACCAAAACCAGTGAATAATGGCTAGGTTTATTACTCAAAAGAAAGAAAATAAAATAAGCAAAGGAAAATTCCCACTGGTTTGGAAGCTACTTAAATGAGCCCTTCCATGTAACAAACCATTCCCACTTAGCTTAGTGCCATCCAATTCCAAAGTTGAGCAAAATTACCAACTCTAAATTTAACCGCAAACAGCAAGAAAACACATAACCACAGCGAATAATGTCAATTTATCAAACCTCCAATCCGTAGGGTGCCGTCAGCAGGGGAGTCCTCCATCCCAAAAAAAAAAATTAAAATTAAAACATGTCCAAAACAAGATTCAAATTGACTCCTCCATGGCAATCCAGTCCAGAGCGGGCAAAATAAAAGTTGGGAAGCGAAAAAAACGAAATCTCCTTATTCGCAGTCCCGGTGCAGCGATTTACAGAAGGAACTAAAATTCACTCCGCGTATATATGCAGATTTATAAGGTGATCAAGACTACTTCACCTCGCATGGTCTTGCTAGTTTTCCGCCCCTCCGTAGAACAGTCTCTGTTTGGCAGTAATGTTACATCTAGCAACAATGCAAATCAAAAAAATAAGAAGAGGAAGTGTCTTTGCTCACCGTCCCTTCACCCTATCCGTGCACTGCGTGGCACGGTATGCGTTAATACGATCCAAACTAGGGAGCGACTGGCACCTCGCATTGCCGACTCAAAACTGATCACTAATGGGAACCAAAGCTTTACTTTTGTGGCTTTGACCCAAACGAAAACTGCTATCTTCCACAACATAACCTTCCTTCCTGCTTCCTTGTTTTTCCCCACCACCTATCTACATCCATTCCGTCCCCTTCCTATTGGATGCCACATGCTGATTGGCTACTATTCATTTAATACTTTACATCCGTCACATTCCCCCCTTCTAAACCCTGCCATACCAGACACTCCTCCACAGGCACAATGGACTCTGCATGAAGAGTACAAAGGTCAGTACAGCCAACACTAAAGGGGTCACGCGCTGTGTCTCTACAACGCGGTAGCCCTTGCACTATTCACCCAAGAAGCTATTAAACAGTTGGGTGAAAAACAGAGTATGTCACTCCATCACATATCCTTCACGGTACCTTACAGGTAATTGACCTCTGGTACTTCTCTGTGGGGGCCGCAACTTGTGTGCACTAACATTATCGGATTCAGAATCCTTTGCATCCCCAAATAAATCCTCAGCGGCAGACCTTTCCCCCAAGCTAGCATCTGAAACCTCCTCTTGTCCTGCATCCTGCAGTACTCCCTGATCACTCCCTGCAACCCTGTTGGGCATGGTTGTGTCCTGAGGCATGCAGTGAGGAATGTAAACTAAATCCACCAGATCAGTGTCGGAACCGCATTCGGTCCTCTTGTGCCTGGGCGTGATGTTTCTCCTAACTGGTGTTGGGAAAGTGCAATGTTTCATTTGATCTCGATGCACTACCCTGGAGGGGCGGCCCGCCTCAGGCTTGACTGTGAACACCGGCAAGTCTGGGTGATTCTGCTTGACAACCAGATAAGGACCTGGCTCCCATTTGTCTTGAATCTTATTCCTTCCTCTTGCTCGATGATTTCTCAGCAGCACTCGATCACCTGGCCTGACCAGTGCAGCACATGACGCCCTGGGGATTTTGGTAATTCTGACTCTAGAGAAAAATAATACTATAAAGAACAGTTTAAAAATGTACTTAAAAATACAAATTTTTCTCTTAATAAACGTTAAAGATTATCATTTAACGTTCTTCTGCTGGTGGTGTTAAGGAAAAAAAAATAATTATAACAGCATCAGGGAGTATCAATTCAGATAAAATTTGTTACTCGAACTACTCCACGTGAGGCAATACTTCTTCCCTGACCTGAAGAGGACAATCCACCCGTTTCCGGCTGCGAAGCATGGTCTCAGACTTCGAGGTGCTAATCCTCATCCCCGCCGCTTCACACTCAGCTGCGAACCGCCCCAGAGTACGCTGGAAGTCCCCAGGAGATAAAGCCAGATGAAGTCCACCAAACTGGACACCTTCGACACCCTGGCTGCGCCTAGAAATCCTGTCCATAAATATTATAAACAGGACCGATGACAATGGGCAGCCCTGGCTGAGCCCAACACGCACTGGGAACATGTCCGACTTTTTACCGGCAATGCAGACCAAGCTTCTGCTCCGTTCATACAGAGACCAAATCGCCCGCAGTAGCAGGCCCCGAACCCCATACTACCGAAGCACCCCCCACAGAGCACCTCGGGGAACCCGGTCATAAGCCTTCTCCAAGTTCACAAAACACATGTAGACTGGATAGGCAAACTCCCAGGCTCCCTCCAGTACCCTCGCAAGGGTATAAAGCTAGTACATCGTTCCACAGCCTGGATGAAAACCGCATTGTTCCTCCTGAATCCGAGATTCAACTATCGATCTCACCCTCCTCTCCAGTACCCCGGGATAGACTTTCCCAGGAAGACTGAGAAGTGTGATCCCCCCGTAGTTGGAATACACCCTCCGGTCCCCTTTCTTAAATAAGGGGATCACCACCCCGGTCTGCCGATCCAGCGGGACTGTCCCTGACCTCCATGCACTGTTGAGAAGGCCTGTCAGCCATGACAGCTGTACTGCCCCTTTAAGGCAGGCGTGTGAATTTGTGTGTTTTTTTTTTTGTACCAGCAGAGGTGCCGTAGTTTTCTCTCCACTGGAAAAAGTCTGTTGAGCTAAACTGGTGTCTTTTCCACCTTTTGTTAACCTTTTCTTGCTGAGCCTGAAAGCGCACATGCCTGTCAGTAGTTGTTATCTGCCGTGTTAAGCTTATCCGCGATAGTTTTGTGTAACAAGTTTAAAGTCTTGGGTGAGAAACTTTAATGTGTAGAGAAATGGGCAGCGATGTTAACATGTTAGCCCATCTATGGCATTTTCAATGTAATGTGAGCATTGAGCTAACCGTTAGATACCTGGGGCAAATACTCAGTGAAGGTCTCGGGACATGTTTATGTGTTTGCGTGTGACGTACATGCTAGTTCATGACTCAGCGTTTGATATTGTAAAATCAAGTTAATTACATCAGAAACGCAATATCCTGTTTTTTTTCTGCATCGCAGTTTTACAGTGCTTCTGACAGTAAACACCGTAAAACGTTCCTGCTGACTTTTGGATGTTTATTGTGCACCTGTATCTGTCAAGCTAGAAACCAGCTTTACGACCTAGTGAAGGCAGAATAGCGGCCCACAGCATCCAGCCTTTAGGTACTCCGGATGAATCTCGTCCACCCCCGGGGCCCTGCCGCCATGCAGCTCTCCATCTACCCTGGCCGACTCAGTCCCAGTGATGGGCCAGTCCACTCCAGCCCCCTCGGTGCTCTCAGATGCCTCAAAGGCAGTGTGCGTAGATGTATCTGAGACAGGGTTGGGGAGGTCCTCAAAGTATTCCTTCACCCGCAGGGTGATGTACCTAGGTGAGGTCAACGGCACCGCCTCCCCACTATAAATAGTAGGAACCGGGAGCTGCTTAACCTTCCTGATATTCCGGATGGTTTGCCAGATCCTTTTCGAGGCCGACTGAAAGTCACTTTCCATGGCCTCACCAAACTCCTCCCATGCCCGGGTTTTTGGTTCCGCAGCCGCCCGAGCCGCATTCCGCCTGGCCTGCCGGTACCCGTCAGCTGCCTCCGGGGACCCCCGGGCTAATAATTTCCAGTAGGCCTCCTTCTTCAGCTTGACAGCCCCCCTCACCTCTGTTGTCCACCATCGGGTATGAGGGTTACCGCCACAACTGGCACCGACCACCCTGCAGCCAAAGCTCTGTACGGCCGCTTCCACAATGGAGATCTGGAATACTGTCCATTCTGACTCAGTGTACCCAACCTCCCCCGGTATGCAGTTGGAATTCTGCCGGAGGTGCGAGTTAAAGATCCGGCGAACAGGAACCTCTGCCAGACGTTCCCAGCAGACCCTCACTATGCACTTGGGCCTGCCAGGTCTGACCGGCTTCCTCCCCTACCACCTGAGCTAACTCACCACCAGGTGGTGATCAGTTGACACCTCTGCCCCTCTCTTCACCCAAGTGTCCAAAACAGAATGCCGCAGATCAGATGATACAATTATGAAATCGATCATCGACCTGTAGCCCTGGGCATGGTCGTACCATGTCCACTCATGGACACCCTTATGCTCGAACATGATGTTCCTTATGGACAAACCATGCATTGCACAGAAGTCCAATAACAGAACACCACTTGGGTTCAGATCAGGGAGTCCGTTCCTCCCAATCACCCCCCTCCAGGTCACACTGTCGTTGCCCACATGAGCATTGTAATCCCCTACCAAAACGATTGAATCCCCAAGAAGGCTGGGTACTCTGAACCGTCATTACGGTATTACGGTAATGCGTAATAGCGCGGAATTGGGGGTATATGGCCGCATTATTTCCGTAACTGGTTAACGCCATTAGCATTTCGGGAAGATTGATGGGGGAACCCCAACTTAATTAGCAACATCTACAATTCACAAACTAGTTTTTTTTTCTTGTTATTCAAATTCTGTGTCTTGGTGTTTTTAATCTCTCATAATATGACTCAAGATATGTCATTTGCAAGTCTTTTGATGGTCTCAATTTTGGTTTCATTTATTTATTATCTAATGGTAAGTAAAGTTCAGATAAAGGCATTTTAACTGAATAAAGTCATTCTAACTGGCATGTTTGCACTTTTTGTTATCTGCTGCTACATTACCTGCTGCTCTACTATACTATACCATGCACTATATTATGTACAGGCAGCACTTTTCTATGTATGTCACATAGTTTACATACAGTGTATTATGTACAGAGAGTTTATATTCAGTATTGTTACTATGTACGGATAGTTACATCATTCTATTCATGTTACATAGCTTATATACCATATTTATATTCTGCTGCTACATGGCTATATTATATATACTCTATTCATATATATACTGTGTATTTGTGCTTGAATCTCTCTGTGTCAGAGGAAGCTGGGATTGAGAATGACCTTTGTGGAGCAGAATGAGTCAGACAAGCTGTAAAATAAATGGTTATGCTAACGGAAGTGAGGCCTCTTTCATGCGGCCCTGCTCAGTCTGTATAGTCGTAGCATGAGTGTGATGACCTGCTCGTATCGCCCTCATGTGGACCACGCCCACCTCGTTTACCTCGTGTGAATCCCGCTTCTTACCAGGTGTTTCATGGAGGAAGTGCACGAAAACCTCCGGAAGCTGGTACAGCGCATGACGGAGAGGAGGACCCAGCCCATCGCGCTGCACCGAACGGAGGCTGCCGATCCACCGTCCGTCGTCCCCCAAGCTCCTGCCCGGCAGTCCCCTGCGGGTCCCCCGTCGATGGCTCATCTACCACCCTCGGTCCCGCCTCCAACGCCTCGTCGGTCACCTGCCGGTCCCCCCACTCCAGCTTGCCGGTGGATGGCGCCTTCCCCTCCCTCCTCGCCCCCTTCGTGGTCCCCTCCAGCTCCTGCACCCTTTTCACCTGGAGTCCCTCTGGCCTTCCGGTTGCCAGCGGCCCCTCCGGCTGCCGCCCGTCGCCTGCTGTGGCTCCCTGGGGCTCCCCCTTGTCCGCCGTCCTGGTTTCGTCCTACCTGTTTCATCCCTCCTGTCTGTGTTCCTTGTCCCTCTGTGTCTCCTCTGTTCTCTCCTGGTCCCTTCGTCCCTCCTGTCTCTGCTCCTCATCCCTCTGTTCCTTTGTTCACTCCTGGTCCTTTTGTTTCTCTGTTCTCTGTTCCCCCTGTGTCTCCTTTCCTGATCTGCCTGTCTGCGTTCCCTGTTTTGTGTCAGGTGTTGTCCTGGCTTCTGCCCTTGAGCCTGTTTTGTGTTTCGGTCCTGTTCCCTGAGCCCCGGTGATGCCTTTGTCTTGTTTTTCAGGTCCTGTTTTCCCGGGCCAGTCTCTTTGCGCGCCCAGTGTTCACGCCTTTGGGGGGTGGGGGGGTTCTGTGATGACCTGCTTGTAACGCCCTCATGTGGACCATGCCCACCTCGTTTACCTCGTGTGAATCCCGCTTGTTACCAGCTGTTTCCTGTTTACTCGCGTTTGTCCTGTGTATTTCAGTCCGTGTTCTAGTCCGTTTCCCGAGATCAGTCATTGTCGTTGCATGCCTTCGTTCTTTGTTGTTCCCCGTTTGCCCTGAATAAACCCCATTTCAGAGTATTCATGGCTCCCTTCGCCTGCTTCCCCATACCGACATGACAATGAGAGTCAGTTAAACACAGAGAGGTTGATCTGCAGTGTTGGATTGTTTGTTGGGAACCTGTACAGTCAGTGCTTTGTACCGCTGATGGTCTCTTCTCCACGCGTGATTTGCTGCCACCTGCTGGTCAAAGTTTAATATTGGTTAATTAGTGAAAGTAAAATTTAAATCGTAATCATTACATTGGTTATTAATTCTTAAATATACATTTCATGTATATTAATAATTTTTTCTGCCTTAGTAAATATTTGGTTGAATAAATATTTTTTAAATATTTCAAAATTGAATATAAATGGTTTGTGGTATTCAGGTCACACGTCCCTCTCAGAGCCCACCATCAGTGACCCTCTCAGAGTGTGATGTAAGACACGAAATCAGCACCGCCCACTTTTCACTCAGCAGTTGCCTGTGACGTCTCTCCTGT
>JAODKC010000082.1:22761575-22776625 GCA_026777985.1 Mormyrops attenuatus
TTACTTGTTGCGCACGACTCGCCGTGAGTCTGACCAATCAGCGCTGGAACCACTGTAGTTCGAACTACGGTAGTCCTGCCCAACTAACTACTGTGCTACGACGGTTTTGGGAAACAGTAGTACTTCGGATGTTTGTTAGGTCGAACTACCATAGTACGATGAATCGTTAATGCTAACTTACGTCGTTGTTTGGGAAACGCACCCCTGATCAGAAAGCCCTGCATGAAACACAGACCAGCTCCAGCTCAGCGGCACTAATGAGCACAATCGCAGCACTAACGAACGAGCCCGGTTTCACGTCCGAACGCCTTTGTAGGGGGGCTGGTTGAGCTTTTGGTGACTTGTGTAAATAATCAATAATATCTCAAAAACTATAGGACAGCGATTTTTGCGGCACAAATGCAGCACCAAGGAACCGTTCGGTTTCATGTCCATGTATACTGTTGTAGGTGGGCAGGGTTACGTAATCATCTGGAAACAATAATAGCTATTATTTTTCAAACGAAAGCGACACAAATCTTAAGTTTTCCACCACAAATGGGCACAAACGTAGCACTAACCAAATACGATGGAATTTTTTATTTGTGCCGATTGCAGGGGCGGCAACTTCACGGAGCTTTCATTTTCCCTTTCTCTATATGTATTACCCCTGTAAAATGCTGGGACGCTGATTGACAGGCTCCCTGACCAATCAGTAACAAGCACGTGATGATCAGTGGGTACATACCCTTTCTGTTTTCAGTGCCGCTAATGTTGTAGTGTTTTCGCTTTTGCTGGCGTTTTCGAATTTGCTGTTGTGTTTTCATTTTTGCTGTTGTGTTTTAGAATTTGCTGGCGTGTTTTTGGTTTTGCTGCCGTGTTTTTGAATTTGCTGGCGTGTTTTCATATTTGCTGTTGTGTTTTTGCTTTTGCTGTCCTGTTTTCGAATCTGCTGTTGTGTTTTCGCTTTTGCTGGCGTTTTCGAATTTGTTGGTGTGTTTTGTCCTTCAGGGCTTCCGTACTTTCTAGAATATAGTTCTAAAGTTACTTACCTACTTTATGGAGGAATAATCTATGTGCTGTATGTGTGTGTGTGTGTGTGTGAGAGAGAGAGAGAGAGCAAGAGGTATGGTATCCTAGAGCCCTTTCAATGATTACATTTGCAAAAGACCAAATTGGAAAAAAGTCTGTCAGTCATTTGTGCACGATGGGGCTGTAGTATGATGCCACTATAGCTGAAAACTCTGACCCTTATGGCCACTCAGAACAGTGAAGGAAGAGCCTTTTTGTTCATTGCCCAGAATAAAAGGGCATTCTGACCTTCAGATATGTCAAGGTAGTGACTTAGCTGTAGTGCTGGAGTGGTACCAACACTCTTCTTCTGCCTCTCATGGTATGCAGCAAACAGCCCTTCCCCTTGCCCAAGTTCCTCTTGCTCTTCCTCATCAACAACAGACACAGGTGGCTCAGTCTCTGCAGCATCATGCAAGATCAGATCTAGGAAAATATTTGAGACTTTAAATGAATGAAAGAATGAATTAATATATTATGTATATAATAAAGGGAATATCTCTCTCTCTCTCTCTCTTTTGTTTAGGGATGCCTGGAGATTTCTGACCAGGCCGCTCAGGAATCGGACTTGAGACTTTAGCTTCACAAGTTGGTGATTCAGGGACAGGACAGAGGGAACCACAAAACTGCAACCGTCTTTTCACCTTGTGACAAATCTGTTGCTTCTCCAAACGGCTTAAGAACGTCCAACAACTCTTTCAACAAATTCCACTCCGTTACTGTAAACAGCAACTCCTAGTGTCCAGCTTTTTCTAGAACATGACAGAGTTTTAAAATAGTCATACTGGAAAACTGCCTTCACTTGCCTTAGTGTTGAGTTCCATCTTGTATTGACCACAGCAGGAATGCCTCTTTGTTCAATATTTGCACATTTAGCTGTGTCTGTTTCCAGAGCTTTCCTCTTTTTAATGCTAGCCTTCTCTGCACCACCCTTGCTCTTTCTACTTTCCATCTTTCAAACACCACTGACCGAGTGCACTGACGTGTTACGTCAGGGTGCGTCTGCAAAAAAATAAAAACAAATGCCAGTGGAGGTGGCTCAGGGACTGCGGTAGCAGCGTACGTGATCAACCCAGTGCCATGACTGAACACCGGCTTAAAAAAAAAAAGAGAACACCGGCCCTTGCGGCCCAAACATCAGACCGGCCCACCGGGAATTGTCCCTCTCATCCTGATTAGCCACTCCGGGCCTGGTTGTCACTTTTGTTTCTTTCAAACTGTCTCCAACCACAAGCTGGAGGGTATGCACAAAACACTGCAAGCGCTGTTTTTTTTGCCATAGTAGCATCTACTGTTACCTGATCTTCCATCTGTAATTTTTGACCCACATGTTTTACATACTGCAGTTCGTGTTGACCACCTCATAATTTGTGAAGCAGCACCAGCAACTGCCTGCCATCACTTGCCTGCCCCCTCTTTGAGAATCAAATATTAAAATTTTGACAGTGTCAATTAGGATTTTGCCATCTGCCTCATTTGTCTTTGACTTCCTCTGCCTGCCACTGGAAGATGGGCTCCCCTTTTAAGTCTCGTACCCCCTAATTTTTCTTCCTTCTAAGAAGTTTTGCCACTGTCGCCTCTGGCTTGCTCTCTGGGTGCTTTGGGCAGGGATAATGTAAAGTGCTTTGAGACAATGTAACCTTGTGAAAATGCGCTATACAAATAAAAATGAATTGAAATTGAATTGAATTCTGGGGGTGGCATGCTGGTGCAGTGGTTAGCACTGTTGCCTCACACCTCTGGGACCAGGGTTAGAGTCTTTGCCCGGGTTACATGTGTGGAGCGTGCATGTTCTCCCCATGTTGTCGTGGGGTATCTTCTGGTTTCCCGCTACGGTCCAAAGAGGCTAATTGAAGTTACTAAATTGCCCATAGGTGTGCATGTGGGAGTGAATGGTGTGTGAGTGTGCCCTGCGATGGGTTGTTCCCTGCCTTGTGCCCATAGCTTCTAGGATAGGCTCTGGACCCCCCCGCAACCCAGAAGGATAAGCGGTTTGGAAAATGGACGGATGAATTTAATTCAGTGGATTTTTATTTTTATTTTATTTATCCTTTATTTTACCAGGAAGGTTCATACATACAGAGATGATTAAGACACATACAAATACTCAAACTATACATAGAATAAAATTAATTTATACAGTTTCAGTTGTCTTGCTGAAAAAGTACACTCACTTTCCGTGTGGAGAAAGGTGTTTTGCAATGCTGTCAAATACTTCATTCAGGATGACAACATCACCTTATAGCTTGTCTTCATCAACATCCAGGGCTAGTTTGTTCACTCAGACTCAGGCCAATAGAGTTGTCCTTCATCACGGCTGTGACAGACAGTGTTAGCTATAATTGGTCCTTGAAGTCATATTTATCCTTAAGATAAACCACTGCTTTCTCAAAAAACCTGACTGCCAGACTTCTGAACTGTTCCTGTTACTGGTGTAAAAGGTTTCTCAGGGTCTGCTTTGCTTCGCCACCATAGAATTTGTCTGTTCACCTCGCAATCAGCTGACTCTGCAATCTGTTCATCACCGAGTAAATGTCAATCACTGTACCACTGTCACTCTCAAGCTTCCGAATAGGGAAGTCAAATTCTTGCATCGCATTGCTCATGAATACCAGAATGCATTCAATTTAAGCGCTTCACTCAGCAACATCTTAAAAACTTTAAACACAAATCGCGCTAAATGGAACTTGTAAGTCTTTGGCTTCAACACAAGTGATCAGCTATTGGCTCTAATGCCCAATCATTAAAAACCAAAACGTCCTCCTTTTTTAGCACAAACATTTTGCACACATGACATCATCATGCATATATTATTTCTTGTATTTTCAAAATACAAAATTACTTTACTTCTAAGTATTTAGATACTTTGTCTTAAATAAATGATGTTACAGTGCCTATAAACTATATTCACCCCCTTGGATGTTCTCCCCTTTAATTGCTGTAATTACAGTTTTTTTCTGAATGCTTAAACACTAACAATGATTCTTATAGCACAATTTCTAAAACTATTAATAGTTATAGCAAAATCGCTCACTGAGTTTGCAAAATTAAAAGCACAAACACTGCTTTGCACTCAGTTTGCACTTTTGTAACACACAATTTGCAAATGTATAAATACAATCCACTGCACAGCACTCTTTTTGCGGAACTGTAAACACAACTCACTGCTTTACACACAATTTCCAAATGATCAACACACTCCTAGTAAAACTATACACATTTATGGCTATTGTTTACACTGTTTTGCCAACTGTCTGGCCACACTGTCACATGTGAAAACTGTTTTAGATAATTAGTTCACTTTGCAATCAGCATGAGCACTATAAATAAGCCACAGGTAAGCTTTCGGTGTGGAGAACAATGGAGGGAGAAGGAAGACTGAGAAGAGTGAGAATTAGAGGAGGGCAAGGAAGAGGACGAGGACAAAGAGTAGGAGGTGAATTTAGAGGAAGAGGACGAGGAGGTGAAGAGGAAGGAGGAAGGGTAAGAAAAAATAGGATAACTGATGTCATCAGAGCTACAATAGTGGATCATGTGATCAACCATGGAATGACCCTGAGGGAAGCTGGCCAACGGGTTCAGCCTAACCTGAGCCGCTACACTGTAGCAAGCATCATAAGGACATTTCGAAATGAGAATCGGTTAGTACAGTTACTTCACACTAAGTTTTGTAGTAGTACCATACTCTAATGAGAAACACAGCAATTCTGTACATGTAAAAACTGAAATTGTTACTCTACAGAATTGCTAGACATCCAGAATGTGGGGGCAGAGGAAGAATGTTCACTGAAGAACAAGAGACCCATATAGTCAATATGGCGATCACAAATAATTCCATTAGGCTACGAGAAATACAGCAGCGCATAATAGAGGATGACACTGCCTTCCAAAACATAAACAATGTGAGCATCTCTGTATTATCTTGTGTACTGGCACGCAACAGAATCAGGATGAAACAAATTTACAGAGTCCCTTTTGAAAGAAACAGTGAACGCGTAAAACAACTGCGATATGAATATGTGCAGGTAAGCTATAGTATCATTGTATTGAATCTGAAAGCGCATACTGTAGTGCTGTGCATGGGCCTGCTGTGCTGCATTTGTTTTGTCTTTTCCAGAGAGTGATGGAGCTAGAGGCAGATGCCATGGGTCATGAGCTGATTTTTGTGGATGAGGCAGGTTTTAACCTCACTAAAACAAGGAGACGTGGCAGGAACATTATTGGACACCGTGCCATAACCAATGACCCAGGACAACGTGGTGGTAACATAACTATGTGTGCAGCTATACAGTAAGTCAAAATGGTGTTGTTCACCATCATGCAACCCTGGGCCCATGTAACACTGCACACATTATTACATTCCTGGACAGCCTACATTATATGCTCACTAATGTTCAGAGACCAGAGCAGACCAGGTACGTCATCATATGGGACAATGTCAGTTTCCATAGGGCTGCTTTGGTCCGCAACTGCTTTACAGATCATCCACTCTTCACTGTACTCAACCTCCCGCCTTACTCTCCATTCTTGAATCCGATTGAAGAGTTCTTCTCTGCCTGGCGCTGGAAGGTCTATGACCGTCATCTCCATCAACGCATGGCTCTTTTACAGGCAATGGAGGAGGCATGCAAGGATATTGACCAGGCATCATGTCAGGCCTGGATAAAGCACTCCAGGAGATATTTTCCCCGGTGCCTTGGACTAGAAAACATTGCATGCGATGTTGATGAAATTCTGTGGCCGGACCCAGAGAGACGACAAGACTGATTTCTCTCTCTCTCTCTCTCTTTCAGTGAAATTGTATGTTGTCTTGTGTTTGTTTTGATGTGTGTGAATAAACATTCATACTTGAAATTTGAATCCCTGTGAGTTTACAGAACTATTTATGACAAAAGTATGACCTCAAATTGACATACCTTGTGCACAGATAACGCAAAAGTCAGATGTGTTTTCCATTCATACCATCAGTGTGTAGTTGGCACATTGTGTGCTTATTAATATGATGGTTTGTGTTAACTGATTGGTACAAAAATACCATTTTTACAAAGGTTTGAAGAGTTAAGCAAGATTTATTAGCTTTTGCAAGAGACCTACAATGTTTTGCTGATTTGGTGTAAGGTTTTTTTATTTGTGTGTAGAGTTTTGCAAAAATAGGCAATAGTTACAAAAATGTGCTTAAGCCATCAGAAAAAACTGTAATGAAATCATGGGCAATATAATTTAGCTTTTTTTTTTACAAGAACTGACAAAAAGCTCTTTAATGTCAAAGTGAAAACAGACTTCTACAAAGTAATGTCAGGATTACTCAGACTTATGCTTGGAATCTATTTGTGGACTCTGCTTTCAGTACGATCAACCCAGATCTCCTATTTGAGAAACTGATGTCTCTCACTGTTCTGCTATCTCTCTGCTACTGGATCCATGACTTCTTAACTGGCAGGAAACAGGTTATGAAGACAGGTAACCACATTTTAGATCCCATCTTCCTCAGCACTGGTGCCCCACAAGGATGTGTTCTCCCTCTCCTGCTTTACTCCTTGTACACTAATAACTGTATCTCACAACATCAATCTGTAAAAATGGGAATGAGTCCAACTACAGACAGGAAGTAAGTCGACTGGTGTCATGGTGTGATGTAAACAATTTAGACTTGAACATACAAAAAATGGTGGAAATGATCACTGACTTCCGGAAAAATCCCCCAGCACCACCTCCTTTGGTCATACGGAACACTACTGTTAGCAGAGCTAAAATCGTCAACTTTCTGGGCACCACCATCCAACAAGACCTCAAATGGGACACAAATTTCACCCCCATCATTAAGAAGGCCCAACAGCGCCTATACTTCTTGCGTCAGCTAAAGAAATTTGAGCTGTCGCAGAATCTCGTGGCTAAGTTCTACACAGCTGCAGTAGAATCGATTATTACGTCCTCCATCTATGTCGGATTTGGCTCTGCAACGTCGCACTCTAAAAGGAGACTACAGCGTATAGTGTGATGTGTGGAGAAGATCATTGGCTGTCAGCTCCCCCCTCTTGAAGCACTGTACTCATCTCGGAAGAAGAACAGAGCCAAAAAAATTATGTCTGACCCTCTGTATCCTGGCCACTCCCTTTTCCAGCATCTTCCATTCCAGTGAAAGCAAATATTAAGGACAAATCATCACCTAAACAGCTTCTATCTCCAGGCCATCGCCCTTTTAAATAAGGACCCATGAAAAACTGTCAAAATAGAACCACGCACTGTTCGAGCTTCATTATCATATTTTAACTGATTGAACTCATCTGCACTGTACCTAAGCTCTTTGCACATTACATCCATCTATTATCTATTTATTTATTTCTTTATTTATATTGTCCACATGCTTGACTCAGCATTTCACATCTCCTGATCAATCAGTACCAGTACCATTTAAAGGGAAGGTAGGAATGTAAGAACATAAACAATTGCTATACTCTCAATTTATAGTCCATCACAGCCTTTCATGCAGCTATTGTGTTTACTTGAAACTGTGTATGTCTGCCCTGTTGCTGTCACAGGTTCAGCTAATAAAAGCACATCCTGATGATCCATGACAAGTCTATCAGGATGACATGGGAATGAATAGGATGGAGATGGTCCATGAGGATGTATAAAGCTCAGTCTCGACTCTTCAGTGCTGGGCATAGTTTATTAATAACACATCCTAGCCTCCAGTTATCATCAGATGCAGCCACGACATAACCTTTGATGCTTGCAAAGTCGAGTGATTCCCTCAGTGTGCACTTACACTGTACTGATTTGCACACCTCACTCACCTCTGGTGACTGCAGGGCATTTATTAGCCATATTTACTAGCCATGTGGGCCTTTTCAATAGTATGGCAAGTACAGGTGTCTGCAATGACATTAATGAAGCTCTCCTTAAATTTCATTGTAGCATATTTGTAACCTTAATTAATGTTATTACTTACACTTGTGCTTGTTATACTATTTCATGTCAGTTCGGCTGCCCATTAGAGATATGAAACCATGTGACACTACTTTTAAGTCAAGATATCTCAGCAACAACTTAAAAACGAAAGACCAAATTTTCTGGAGATGTTCATGACATTATCAGCTAGCTTTATTTAAAAAAATGAAAAGTGTGCAGCACCCTAACCCCATACACTACAAACAGGAAAGGGGTCCTGGCTGCGCCCCACACCTGTGTGGCGTCATTGTTGCCCTCCTCACTACAAACAGAGTTAGCAGCCAGACAAATGAATGTACCCAGATATTTTAATTAAAACAGAAAGATAAAATACATCAATCCTAGCGGGTTAAAGACTTCTTATATGCCAACCCCAGTGATTAAAATATAATTAATATTTATAAAACACAAAATAAATATGCACTTGTATGTCCATGAAATAAGACAGAAGGAAAAAAACAAAACAAAAAGACAATAGCAGGCCTGTCTTGGAGCTTGGCCGCAGTGAGTTTCATTTGCTGCCAGAGGAACCCCAAATAAGCCACAAGTCAGAAGTTCTCCCTGGATCGGATACCAGTCGACCACAAGGAACTTCAGCGCATACAAAATACAGGCAGATTACAGAGGCCACTTGATGTTATTGACGGTTTTCGCCCGCCTCTCTTAAACGTACCCAGACCCTGATGCCCAGCCATTTGTAGCCCTTGCTATGACCCATCACATAAGACAGAATAGGATAAGGTAGGATAGGAATGGCTAAGATAAGATAGGGTAGGATAAGGTAGGATAGGAATGGCTAAGATAAGATAGAATACTGTAGGACAAGGTAGGATAGGAACGGCTAACATAAGATAGAATAGGATAAGGTAGGATAGGAATGGCTAAGATGAGATAAGATAGAATAGGATAAGGTAGGATAGGAACGGCTAAGGTAAGATAGAATAGGATAAGGTAGGATAGGAACAGCCAAGATAAGATAGAATCGGATAAGATAGGATAGGAACGGCTAAGATAAGATAGAATAGGATAAGGTAGGATAGGAATAGCTAAGATAAGGTAAGATAGAATAGGATAAGGTAGGATAGGAACGGTTAAGGTAAGATAGAATAGGATAAGGTAGGATAGGAACGGCTAAAGGCAGGATTGGAATGGCTAAGATAAAATAAGATAGAATAGGATAAGATAGGATAGGAACGGCTATGATACAAAAGAATAGGATAAGGTAGGATAGCAAAGGATAAGGTTGGATAGGAACGGCTAAGATAATATAGAATCGGATAAGGTAGGATAGCAACGAATAAGGTTGGATAAGAACGGCTAAGATAAGATAGAATTGGATTAGGTAGGATAGGAATGGCTAAGAATAAAAAGAATAGAATAAGGTGGGGTAGGAACAGCTAAGATAAGATAGAACAGGATAAGGTAGCATAGGAACGGCTAAGATAAGAACTGATATTTTCCCAACAAAACCCACGTATGCATTCAAGTCTCTGTCATGGTATGTACATAATATTTGCAACAACCATTATTAAAATTTTGCAGAATATGTACTACAAGCCTCTCCAGTTGCAGCCACACCCATGTGCAAATTCATACATGCATACTGCTGTACTTGCCCTACACACGGTGAGTTTATATTTGTCACAGAAACATCTTAGCCAGTCATTACAGTGTAGTTGTCACATGTTGAACTCAGCAATTAAAACCTCTTGTTTTTGGTCTGTGAGGGTATAAAATTTCTCTCCTTTGTTACCTAGAGTGAGGCTGACATTTGATTAACAACTGAAATATACATGAATTATATTTATTTAAAAGGAAGACATTTTTATCCAAATCCACATTAATATTATGGGGGAAAAAGATAATGATCGTGTAATGAATGCTGCAAGGCTTCCCACATATAGGTGCGTAACTGATTATACATTACATTATAAGAGGTATGAATAAAAAAGCATATAAACATCATAATTTCAAGTGATCAACAATAAACCTTCCTTAATGATACAATGGTATTTAATACTCAAACATTAATTGGCAGGGGCTGTAGTGTTTCTGTATACGCAACATAACAAACAAGAACTGTAAAGGATATTTTAAATTATGCACAGTATCAATTAAAACACAGCAGATGGGTGCCCCACCCTGGGTTGTTCCCCGCCTTGCTACCATAGTGTCTGGGATTGGCTCCGGACTCCCCGCCACCCTTAATAGAACAAGCGGTTGCGGAAAATGGGTGGATGGACTTTCAACATCATGTTACCTTAGGAATCTGCAGATGGGCCAGCAGCATCGTCAGCAATCGCACCCACCCCACCTAGCAAATCGTCGCTCTCATGAAACCTGACAGGTGGTACTGGAGTATTAATACCAGAACATTCAGACTCCATAACCGTCTGTACCCCCAGGCCAACAGAAGGTTCAACAACTGCCACCCTCTGTCAGCTGTGCCCCCACCCCAAGCACTATGGCAATGGTCACCCAGCTCACTGCACTCTGCACCTTCATGCAGTTGCACCTGCTTTTTATACTGGATTAATAAGCACCAGTCACTTCATGCTGCAGTTTCTTCTTCCCTACGGTCCTTATATGTATGTATATTGTCATGTATAGTTTAAGTTTGGTGGACTGATAAGCAGCAGCCACTTTGCACTGCACATTCCGATTCCATACCCATATCTATAGTTTCCATTTTTATGTATAGTTACTGTATGTGTGCATCTCTGTTTTACAGTGGTAACTACATGTATTTGTTTTCTTCACTTTGATTTTACCTATATATGGATATGTGTCTTTTATATACTTATCCACTATATCCTTGTTGTCTGTTTCCATTTTTCTTTTTTGCAGCATTTGGAGGAGATAACAAAATACAAATCTCATTGTTTCCTGTACAAATGACAACTAAAACTTTTAAATGGTGAAGTGCTTTTACTCTGGTGTTGATAATTAGGCCTCACCTCTTCTCTATTGACCCTTCTTTATTGCTGGAAAGGAGCATGCCATCACCAGGTCATGCATTTTAGTAGCATCTTTAGGTACCATAACAGCCACCAGGGGGCACTACCACTGGGACCACTGTGGTCACTCTCCTGGCTTCAAGGGCCACCCCTCAGAGCAAGACTCGACAGGAATTTGCCCTGGGGTTATAAAAATCCAGGACACTCATGCCCTGCCCACTCTCTTTTCTTTTTTGTCTAGCTTCTCTTTTTGACTCTGTTCTTTTGTCTCTTTTGCTCTTGTCTTTTTGCACTCCTCGACTGGCATCGGCCCTCAGGTCCCTTGTTCCTTACCCTGCATGGCCATGGAACCGCCAAGTCTCTTGGCCAGGCCAGACCTGCGTTACAAAGGACCATATTAATGAACAAACTGCTCCATCTCACTGTGCTAATTAATTGGCCTGCTTTGCTGAACCAAAGCGGTTTGGGAAGAAAGACACTGTGGCCAGAGCACTCTTTGCTTTTTTGGGTTGACTCAATCCCTTCCCAAGACCCTGCAACAGACGTCTCTGCCAGACAAGCTCCAAGATGCAACAAGCCAATTTCACTGAGGAATCCCAGTCGAAACAAGATGAACTGTGGACCCCCTCCATTGTTCTCCACCAGCCTTATAGTAAGACTATGCATCTGGGCAGGTCGATTTTAGGTTAGGTTGTTGGTCATTTACAGTAACTGTGCAGTTAATAGCGTTCATTTATTCTGAAGTGTGTCTCTTTCTATCTCTCTTTTCTATAATTTTAATTTTCTTCTTTCCCCTCTCTTTTCCTCATTTCCTATCTCTGCCGAACCTGCCGTTACACAAACCGAAAACATTAAAAACAGCGTGTGCTGGCATTAGGGGAATGCAAATTCTTTATTCCGTAAATTCTACAGAATAGCGGAATTCCATCATGGATTTAAATTCCCCGCCACGTTCCACCGTGCGTTTATGTTTATCAGCGCCATCCTTCCCGTGCACATGTACTCTGCCACGGGCATTCACACATATTTCAGATCTGTTTGACATTGTGATTCAAAGTGATTATAATTTGCCATAACCTGCTTAAGAGCAGGTATATTCACATCAAATAAATTGCATGGGATCTGACCGGTTTGAGGAACTGTGTGTGGTTTATCTGTTAAACTGAGCATTAAACTTTAACATAAACAGGGTAAACACTTAATAAGGCTATAATCACAAATAACACGAATGCTTCGTCATGAACCACTGGGTTCCATCACAAGGGACTCTCTCTGTGAGTGAGTGGAGTCTTTGGGTCTGTAGCCCTTCTTGACGGTGTCTGTATCTCATGACCTGCTGATCCCTTGCAGGCTGATATTCCAGTGTAGGTATTGAGGCACTGAGGTTGTCTGCCTGGTAGCTGAGGTGAGTAGAGTTCCACCACCTCTTCCAGTAGCTGCTCTGGGACCCTCCCAGGTAGAGCTCAGGCTGGCAAATGGTCAGTGTTAGGCAGTACTCACACTTGGCCCAGTTGCCTTGTAGCATGCCTGAGCATGATTGTCCCCCCTCCTCACTCCCCCACTTGTCTATGCCCACATTGCACATAACGTTCCAGGCCCGAGCATGCTTTCATCATCACTATGCAACATTTTGTTTTAAAAAAAATTTAGGAAGAAATGTGCTATTGCACAGCACAATGGAGCTCATGATTACTGTCTTAATTTTGTGGCTGATTTGGAGTCATTTTGGGCACGCAGACACATGACCCTCATATAGATTCTTGCTAGTATGCCATGCAGGAGTTTTTATTTATTTGTGCTACACATATAGGAAGATAGACTCATATTTTACAAAATATCTCTGAGTTTGTGTGTGTTACATCTACTTTTTCCTGGATACTCTCGTCAGCCCAAATTTCCAGCAAACACTGTCCCTCTGCTGGACACCAAAGTGATTCCTTGTCATCATGTCTGTTAAATATTTGTTGCTGCCCAATCTGTACTCATTGTTTTTTTTCAGGTGGCCTGTACAACATGGCAATAAATAAACAATAAATTAAACACAAATACATACTAAGGCTAATCATTTTTATGTGTGTGCCATTTAAAGGAAATTAAATCAATTGACTTACCTGGGATTTTTGGTAATTCTGATTCTAGAGAAAAATAATACTAAAAAGATTATTTTAGGAATTCACTTAAAAATACACATTTTGTTATTGATAAATGTTAAAAATTATCATTAATAAACATTCCACATGTACATAACGAAATTTATCTGCAACCACCTAAAAACTTAATTCGCCGAAAAGTATGAAGAAATGTATTTAATCAATAAAAATGAGAGATTGTCAGGGAGGGACGAATTTGAAGCTGGTCCAATCAGAAGCAGTATCTTTAGTTGATGCTTATTGTAAGTGGGCATGATTGGATATTGTTGATCTAACCGCCTTCAAGCCCGTAAACCATGTATCTCTCTGTCTAAGGGAAACCACACAGTTCTGTCTGTAAATCCTTATGCCATTTTGTCTTTGCTAGGCAATATTATGCTAATGCGTAATATCACGGTGTTTGGGCTAAATATGTGTCTTTGGAACATTAAAGCATGCACATCTATTCTAGTAGACCCTGAAAATAAAATTTTGAACAGTGAAAATGAGCATAATAATGCCCTTTTAAGCATAATGCCCTTCTAAGCGTAATACCCTTGTAAACAATACTAAGTTGCTCTCCATGGTGCTGAAAACCTGGGTTGGGAAATTTTACATTAGATTCCTTTACCTAATTTAACTGTGACCCTCTTATATTGTTGCCAATGATACTCTTAGAAGTCTACAGAGGTGGGTATAGAAAGGATTACAGTGGGTAATCGGTGAATTAGAGAAACTTTGGACAATCAGTTCAGCTTTGGACAATAACACCTCCCAAATGTTTCTCTTTGTGTCTCTTGCTCATTATTTCTCTTCACCCCCGCCCCCCCCCCAGTCAAGGAGGAATCAAACGCGGAAGCATATTGTAGGAGATGGAAGGTGCAAACATATTAAAAGCTATTTTTGTTTATACATTATAAAACAGATTTATATACATTAAGCATTTGAAACTTTACATTCAGACCTACATCAGTCAGAAAAAGCAGGCGATGACCAGCCCAACCAGCAGTTCCATCTCTGATTATACAGAATCAGGGTAACTTTTGAAGTCATGACTTAACTAATTTTCAGCTGTGTCTTCAACTTCACCAGTTAGATTAAACTGATCATTGCAGAGGGAAATGCAGTGAAGCAATGAAACATACTCTCTTTCAGAGGTCGGCAACCTTTTTAAAGCAAAGAGGCATTTTATCCTAAATGTCTGACCCAAGATTTTCAAAGAGCCACAATGGATTGAGAAAAGAGTTTGGCGATTTAATGTGATATTGGTATATATGCATTTAACAATTTAAAAAACGAAGAAAAACAATTTCGGGGGGCATCTCAGTTTTAAATCACTCAGAAGCGTAAAAGCCCAAAGGTGACTTATACCACGTTATTGTAACGGAGGGTTGCTGAGCCAAGTCCACAATAATTATACAGCAGTTCCGACTTTAATCACCAGATGGCGTTTATTACACTCGTACTGCTGCATTAACACGGACTCGAACTGCCCACCGTCGTCGTCGCCCCGTTTACTCCTCATACACACAGTGGCCGCACACACACACACACACACACACACACACACACACACACATATATATATATATTATTGAGAACTATTTACAAAGCTGGCATCAGTCCACCATGCCGCGCTGCCCGCCGGTACCTCCGCGCTACAATATTGTTCAGTTCTGTAGCGATAGTCTTCATCCTCACCCCTTCTTTCTTGAGTAAAGTTCCTTTGGCTCTGCAGTCGTTTGCCCTTCACTCTCCACTTCACTACTTGCAACTGTGCTGACCGAGTAGTGCAAAATGTCCTCACCACTCCGAACTCAGCTGGCTATAATATGTAAATCGGAGAAAATAATTATTTTACGAAGACCTGGGAAGGCGTGGTGACGATATCCTCCTGAGACCCGGGCCATTCATTTGTGTCCTCTGTAGTGGACATTTTGTTTTTGCATCTATCTTTTCACTG
>JAODKC010000082.1:22819152-22831370 GCA_026777985.1 Mormyrops attenuatus
CGCGAAGCATCGAAGCAAAGAATTTGCATCGAGGATTTTTTGTAATCGAGTTATTCGAGTTACTCGATGAATCGTTGTAGCCCTAATCTGCATCCATAAGATCGTTAGCGGAAGGACTTGCAGTTCAAGCTGGTTCGGAGTTCGAGATCAAGAGAACTCACCGAGTACTTACTCCAGTGGCGGACCCCAATAGACCCCCGAGACTGGTGCTCATACGCTTCCTAAGACAATCAGCAAGGGGCAAGGTGATCGCGGCAGCGAAAGAAAAACAAGGCGTCGAATGGGAAGGATGTCGGCTGTCCATATTCCCCGATACAACCAAGGAACTGGCGGAGAAGAGGAAGACATTCACCGTGGTCAAGCGCAAACTCTAGCAGAAGGGCATAAGGTTCACGCTGGCATACCCGGTCACACTGCGGTTCAAGTGGGGAGGGAAAAATCTGAGTTTCACCACAGCCACTGCAGCGGAGAAATTCATCGGCAACATTGCTCAGAATAGAGACTAAAATGAGTGAAGGAGCTTTTGCGAGATTTGAAGGAGCCATGTACAGACGGTGTCAGTTGGGGGACACGCAGGAGAAACAGCCGCCGAAGGGAGGGAGAGCGGTAACCCACGGACCAGATAAGGTTTTTGTTTCTTTTTTTTGTCTCAGTTTTCTACTTTAAAGCTGCAGATGACCGTACTACAGTTTTAATTTTAGGACATCCTCAGGTCTCTGGAAAAAATCCGTCAGACTTAAGACAAAACGGCACCAGACATCAGACTTAGACAAAACGGCATCAGAACAAACCTTGATTTTTTTTTTGGCCTCGTCATCAAACACGCCATCAAGCACGACTGCAGATGGAGGGGAAATAGTTCGATTTAAATTATATTATTAACACTGGAAATGGACGTTAATAATGTAGTTTAATTCTACAAGAAGGGTTGTTAATAGTATGTCAATTTTATTATTTCGGTGTGAAATTCTCACTTTAATACGGAGCCCCTGAAGTCCGATAGGGTGATTGTTTTTTTAATCGTGTGCGCACAAGTTATTTGGAAGGAACAGGTTAGCTGCGTATAGCTGTCATGTTGTGAGAAGTTTATTTCAGCACGCCGTGCTACGTTTGCTAGACCTGGCATTAGGGTACAATAAGATACAACAGCCTTGCAATTAATACAACGCTGCTGCGCACTACTTTGACTTTAAGGCTGAGGTATACAGTCCGTGTGAATGGTCGCCACAGAGATGAAGCGCCATGAACAATACCTTTTTCTTTCATTATCAGTAGTCAGTAGCAAAACGGGTATAAACAGGTACAATAAATAGGTGTCAGTAACAAAAAATGTTAGGGGAACTCAGTGAGGAAAACAAATCAACAAACCAAGAAAAGTGGCAAACATAGTATGTCTTGACGCAAATGAACCAAACATATTGTGTCAACAATATTAAAGGTGCACAAAATATAGTCTGCATGCAATAATTTGGGACCAAGGTATATAAGTTAGTATGTAGTACTTTTGATGAATTATTCGAATATGATTCGCAAGTTGACAGAACATAGGGTCGTGCATACTAATATTGACACTGATGTTTTGTTCGGTTGCGTTAAGACAGATTATGCTTGCCACTTTAATTGGTCTGCTGATTTGTTCGCCTCACCGAGTTCCACTAACATTTTTTGTTATTACTGACACCTATTTATTTTATTGACTGTACCTGTTTATCATAGTATTATTATATACAGTATTATTATGATTACCGATACTGACTGAAAAATAAATGTCGCTTCACCTCTGTCGCGACCATACACATGGACTGTATAATTCAGCCTTAATGCCAAAGAAACAGTTTGCAGTATTTTTAAAAATGGAAAATGAGTTCATGGTGTTGCTTGTTGACTGAAAATGAATGCCTTTCCGGTTCGATTTGTTTAGACGCCGAGACATAGTTTTGGTAGACATAGTTTTCATATTACTGTCGGCCTCAAACACAGAGTAAATTATCTTGTCGTACAGAATAACTTGTGCGCACACGATAAAAATAATAATAATAAAAAAAATCACCCTATGGGACTTCGGGGGCTCTGTATTAAAGAGAGAATTTCACACCTTATATACCTGCTCAGCTCTGCATTGAGAGGTATCCTCTGAATTTAACCTGGTTTAATAACCACGCACGTTCTCTCTCGAATTCCTTTATTACTTCTCTCTTCTTCCCATAATACCTTTCGAACATACTCACGTGAGGCATGTTAACCCCGGACATGACATCCCCCTTTCTTGGCATCAAACTCCCAGTTACACCAACAACAAAATGGAACGGGACCATGTCAAGATCCATTAGACTAATCAGTGTCACAGCTTAACTTCTCAACAACACCCTTTGTAGGTTTCTCTAAACAACCAGCTCTGTAACCCAACATTACCACATCGATAACCATAGATTCCTTATTGAACCATAATGAGACATTTCTGTCTTCTGCTGCCTGTCACCTGTATGAATAAACTGTTTTCCATTTCAAAATACATGAACTGTAAGTTTTTTTTTTTTCTTGTTACTAGAAGTTGAATTCAGTAATTACAAAACATAACCAGTGTGAACTTCTCTTTCCAAAATCATGAGCAACATTAAGGTGTTGACCTTGTCAAGCTCATGCACCATATTCATATCACTCACAAACATAATCAGACAGTCTACTGGGTGTTCGCTTGACCCTTTGCGGCCTGATTGACCTTTCTGAATGTCTGAGTGGGTCAGAGTTTGCACTACAGTAAAGTGTTTTTCTCCTGATTCGTTGGTTTCTGTGTCCTCAGCTCCCTCTGTCTCCCCCTTTTCATGGAGTGTCTCTGGCTTCAGTCCTTGGCCTTCATATTTCTTGACGAAGGTGGTGTTCCTCGCATATTGTGCTCCGGTTGGGGACTCCACTACGATCTTGTTTCCTGTTCTGCTGATGATTTTGTGTGGTGTCACTTTGAATGTCGTTGAGACCTTGTCAATCTTGTCTCAAGAGTACAGTGTCACCGACACTGACTTCTGACTGTCGTGCCCCTCTGCGCATGTCTGCATACATTTTGCTCTTTGCTGTGTCACGATCACATAGTTCTTGGTCAGCATGCATCTCAATGAGTTCTGGCAACTTTCCCCTTACCTTTTGATCGAAGAGCAATTCGGCAGGGCTTTTACCTGTTGCCGCATGGGCAATGCCTCTGTACACAGTGACATACTTTCGCAATTCTTTTTTCCAGTCTAATCCCCCTGAGTGAGCAATTCTAATTCTCTTCATCAGTGATGCATTATGACGCTCAACTTCCCCATTGGCCTGAGCATATTTTGGTGTGGTTTTCACATGCATGATCCCATTTTCAACACAGAAGTGTCTGAATTGTTCTGATATAAACTGAGGTCCATGTCTGCTAAAGATTGTCTCCATACTGTCTATGATCTTTTCTGTTGTGGTGGTAGTTAATATGTCATATTCGTAGTATCGACTGAAGTAGTCTATTACTACCAGAATGAAGTGATTTGACGGGAGTGGACCCAGAATATCGACTGCGATATCCCGCCAGGGTCCATCGGGTAGTGGTGTCGGTCTCAGCAATTCAGGTGGGTCAGACTTAGCCACTATCTGACAGACGTGGCAGGCCTTGCAATGTCTTTTGGTTGCTCTGTCCATGCCAGGCCACCACACTTTCGTTCTAAGATGTTGCTTCGTTTCCACGATACCCAAATGTCCCTTAAGCGCTCGTGCTCGTAGGACCTGGGGCAACACTATACATGTGCCTCTCAGAACAAGATATCCTACTGTGCATAGCTCACTTGCAACAATTGCATACTGTTTACACTTCTCAAAATGTCCAGTCACTATGGCCCTGCGCACCTCACATAATTCTGGATCAGTGGCTGATGCTTCTTCCACTTCTCTGGTGGTGAGTGCTTTCAGTGTTGCATTCACTGCCACAAATCTCACGTATTCTTCAGCCCCATGCTTGTGTTTCACTGCGTTTGTCAGCAGTCGTGACAGTGGATCGGCAATATTAAGCCAATAATAAGCCTAACAACCCACCGCTCTATCCATGCGCATGGCTTGGATCGGGGACCATAGATCACCTCTAATGGCTTATGGTCTGTGACTAGGTCAAACTTTCTCCCATAGACATACGGATGTAGTCTCTCACAGGCCCAAACTAGGCCTAGCGCCTCTCTCTCTGTCTGAGAATATTTACGTTCACAGTTAGTTAGGCTGCAGCTCACATAGCACACTGGGACATTAATTCCCTTTTGGTTTTGTACCAGCACTGCACCTAAGCCAACAGGACTTGCATCCACTATCACCTGTTGGTGCATCTTTGTTGAAGTAAGCTAAGGTTGTAGCTTTAGCTAGCTCTGCTTTAAGGGCACTGAAAGCTTGTTTCTGTTCTGGCCCAAATCTGAACGGTGTGTTCTTCCTTGTCAGGCGTCTCAGTGGTTCTGACAGAGTTGCATACTGCAGAATAAACCTGCTGCCGTAACCAACAAGCCCAAGGAAGCTGCGCACCTCTGTTACGTTCTCCAGCTCCCGTGCTTCAGTCACAGCTCGCACTCTCTCCTCTGTCGGCCCGATTCCTTTCTCTGACAACAGAAGTCCCATGAAAACCAGTCTATCCATGTTGAACTGACATTTTCCTGCGTTCAGTGTTAAACCCGTCTCTCTAAGCTCTCTAAGTCGTCTGTCATGTGCTTCCTGGTCAGGTGCGTGTATGATCGCATCATCTGATATGTTCTCTACACCCTCAATCCCTGCTAGGGCATTGGCTATCACGTGCTGATACTGTTCGCTGGCAGATGATACCCCAAATAACAGTCTTTTGTACCTGTACACCCCATTGTGCACTGCGAATGTGGTGATTTCACGTGACTCGGGGGTCTGCTCAAGCTGATCGTAACCCCATTTCAGACCTAGCTTGCTGAATATGGTCGAACCATTCATGCCCTGGAGCAGCTCATCCACTGTGGGGATTGGAAAGCGTTCCCTCACTATGGCCTCATTAGCCCGTCTCATGTCCAGGCAAAGACGATCACCACCGGATTCATCCACGGGGTGGGTCCATTCATAGGTTTGATGATGTCCAGATCCACCAATTCCTTTATCCTGGATTCCACTGCCCCCTGAGGTTGAAGGGTATGCGTCTAAGTGGCTGAGCTACAGGTCTCACCTCTGGGTTAATGGGCAGCAGTACCTGTCTTGTTTTCAGTTTTCCCACTCCAGTGTACACGTCGGGGTACCGTCGTTGGAGTGCTTGCTTGATGTCAGTTACTGCAGAAATGTTGGCACCTATTCTCAAAACCCCCAAACGCATCGCCGTTTCTTTCCCCAGCAGCGGTTCGCCATTTCCTCTGATAACTATAAACTCAGCACGTTCGTTTTTATTTCCTATTGAAACCTCACAGGTAAATGCACCCTTAACAGTTAATGGCTGGTTGGAAGAATATGAATAAAGTTTCCTCTCTGACGTAGGGACATAAGAGCGACACTTAATGTGTTCTGCTTTCAGCTTTTCCCATGCATTTTCCTCCATCACATTGCTTGTAGCTCCCGAATCAATCAACATTCTCATGTTCACACCCCAAACACAAAAGGTAAGCCTCTCCGGCATGTCGTCCTCATTAATGGTAAACGCGAATTCACCATGTTTATCAACACTGTGTACCTTTTGTGCGGCACATTTTTGCATAGTGGTCTTTTCCTTGGCACTTGTGACATATTTGTCCACGCGCGGGGCATTTAGGATCTCGCCCTATGTGGTCAGTACTCCCACATCTGTAGCATTTTCCGCCAATTGTATGGTCTATGTTGTTTTCTCTTCGTATTGTCATTTCTGTGCTTCGCCCTCTTTACTCCTTGGGAAATTCGGCTGACTGACTCTGCGGACCCTTTCGCTGTGCATAACATGGCCGACATCTGCTCCTGGATGCTTTCACAGCGTGCTGCTATGTCCAATGCACCGGGCAGCGTCAGTCCACGCCGCTCTTCTAAAAGTTTTCTGCGCACATATTCAGATGTCCCTTCACCCAAAATTGCGTCCCTAATTGTCAGATTCGTCACCGTAACCACAGTCTTTTACTCCCTGTCGCAGGCGCGTAGCAAACTGCTGCACACTCTCTCCTAGCAGCTGGTGTAATTTTTGAAATGCGTGTCTGGCCAGCGCTTTATTGATTTAAGGCACAAAGTATGCGTTCAAAGCGTCGACCGCCTTTTGGTAGTCCGCTGGCTCACCCGTGTCCGGCAGAGTTGAGAAGACATCCTGCACGTCGGCTCCAGCCAAATGCAGTATCAGCGCGCGTCGATTTGCTTCGTAGGCGCAGGTGAATCTTCATTTATGATGAGCCCCTTACCGTCTGCATATAGCTCAAACGACGTCAGCCATCTTTTCCATCTGGAACCTAGCGTGGCGGGATCCGTGTAGCATGCAAAGTTATGGATCCCGGATTTCTCCATACTAACTGACTGCCTGATCAAACTAGCTAAATTGAAGTACTCCTCGTCGCCAATGTTATATACCTGATCAGCTCCGCACTGAGAGGTATCCTCTGAATTTAATCTGGTTTAATAACCACGCACGTTCTCTCTCGAATTCCTTTATTACTTCTCTCTTCTTCCCATAATACCTTTCGAACATACTCACCTGAGGCATGTTAACCCTGGACATGACATCACCGAAATAATAAAATTAACATTCTATTAACATCCCTTCTTGTAGAATTAAAATACATTATTAACCTCCATTTCCAGTGTTAATAATATAATTTAAATCGAACTATTTCCCCTCCATCCGCAGTCGTGCTTGATGACGTGTTGAGGCCGAAAAAAAAGTTTTTTCTGATGCCGTTTTGTCTGAGTCTATTTGTTCTGATGCCGTTTTGTCTAAGTCCGATACCTGATGCCGTTTTGCTGAGTCCGTTTGTTTTGATGCCGTTTTTTCTTTTGACGGATTTTTTCCTGAGACCTGAGGATGTCCTAAAATGAACACTGTTCGTCCTCAGTCATTTTATTCCTATTTTGATTACTGGGCTTTGAGGAAAAAAATGAAAATGTATAATGTAGTGTTGATTGTTTTTTTTTGGTTCATTATTATTAGATTATTTGTTGTAAGTAGTCATGGTGCTCCACCTTGTGACCGGTTGTTGTAGTAAGCATTTGCTTATTGTTTCCTTTACTTAATACGTGATCGTTTATATACGGTAATCTTGGTCACGTTATCCCAGGATGCTCTGCGAATGCGACGCATGGGGAGATATATGCCGCGCTGAATTGCCTGGGTTTCGGATCGGTTGTTGGGTGTTTTTCCCATGCCTACGACAGCAACGTCTGTGAGTGTATATGTTTTTTTATTATTTTGATTGATTTGTGTATTTGTTGTGGTTATGATATCGGCGAATGGTGATGGTTTGTTTATTTGTAAAATAGCGTTGTTTTAGTTTACTTCAGTATGTGAGTAGGCTAATTCTTTGTATTTCTGTGTTGTTTAGTTAAAGTTGTCGTTATTGGTATGTGTGGATTAGGGATTTACTATATACTTTAGAGATACTTTAAGTTTTTTATTGTTTCTGTTATTACAGTTTTACCTGTCTCCGTGAACTGAAGACAAAATAAAGGAGAAAGGCGCTCACATCTCCTGGCTTGTGGAAAACGAGTTTGTCTTCCTGTTTAATCTGCGTTGACGCACTGGCATAACACACAGACCAGTACAAACACCGTACAGCTCTGGCATTGTCAGGCTGTGTCTGACTTAAATTTTGGTTAAAGGTCTTTGTTTCAGTTTGTTTTTGGTCTGTTCTGCACTGGATATGTTCTTTGTCCAGGTTTGATATTTGTATACTGGTTGTGTACAGGGAATTGCAACAGAATAATTTAGAAAGGCAAAAACGGAACACTGTTAATACTTGGAGCAGGCATACTATAACAGAAGTACTTCACAGAAAACATAAATATGACTAGTAAAATTATAAAATACATGTCGTGGAATATTAACGGGAGTGGAAACCCCATAAAATAGTGGCAAAGTATTAACTTACTTGAAAACCAATAGGGCAGATATAGTTTTTATACAAGAAACACATTTAAATGATGGAGAGGCATATATATATATATATATACACACACACCTGCTAGGTGATTTGTATACCTGCCCGGTATACAAATCACCCTGTGGTGTTGAACTCTAAGATTTGGTCTTAGTTTAATCGATGCTTTTGCTCTGGTTCAGTTAATATCCCTATTAAAAACAATCATCTTTTTCCCCCTTCACTTCTGGATTCGACCTTTAGATTATGGCATGATAAAGGTATAACATCTGTAAGGGATCTTTTTATAGATCTTTTTATAGATGGGGTGTTTGGCTCCTTTTCTGAATTGTCCTCTACCTATGATCTACCCGTGACCCACATGTTCTGCTATTTTCAAATCCGTAGTTTTGTGTCCAAAACATTTCGGGGGTTTCCTCTACTTGCTCCGAAACAGACCTGGGAAAATTTGGTTTCAACTAATCCTTATGCTAAAGGAGTGATTTCGACACTATACAATTTTATTTTATCCTTGAACACTCACACACTCACTAAAATTAAATTAGCCTGGGAAAGAGAATTAGGTCTGAGTCTATCTGAAGAAAGCTGGGAAGCTGCCGTTGATAATATAAAAAAACACCAATTCCTGTGCTTGCCTTGGATTGATACAATTCAAAGTCTTACATAGGATTCACCTTCCTAAATCACGTCTTTCTAGCATATATCCTGGAGTATCTGAGTGTGATAAGTGTCATAGCTCTCCTTGTCATTTGGTTCATATGTTTTTTTATGTCCAAAATTGAGCTTTTTTTTTTGAGTCTTTTTTTGAGATCATGTCTAATATATGGTCTGACTATACACCCGTGTCCACTGATAGCAATTTTTGGGGTTACTGATGGCTCAATTCCACTCACACCCGTGCAGCGTGATGTTATTGCCTTTGTGTCCTTAATAGTTAGACACACAATTCTTTTTTGCTGGAAATCCACTAGGCCTCCTGCCACTTCACAGTGGCTTAGTCAAACCATGTTTTTCCTGAAATTAGAAAAGCTTAAATGCACTTTGAGAGGGTCTACTGCTAGGTTCTATCATGAATGGCAACCTTTTATTTCTTATTTTACTGAGCTGCCAGTGATGCCTGACTGATTGACCTCCATTCAGGTTTTACTCCGGTTTTCCCTCAATTTGGATACTACATTTGTCACCTTTTGTACTTTGTATAGGTTTATACTGCTGCGCCTCGATCAGACAGAGCCGGGGTGGGGTGGGATTTGGGTTGGTGATATTTACTTTTTTCTCTCTTCCTTTTATTGTGTTTTTTTTCTACTTTTATGATTTTTTTTTTTTACATTAAGTGAAAAGTTTATTGTGAGATGTTATGTTGGCATATTATTTCTCTAATTAAACAAAGTTGACAAAAAAAAATAGTGCTCATTGGAGTAGCACAGCTGTCTTAGTCGGCTGCTGAAGGTGCTCCTCTACTTGGCCACGATGACCTGCAGAGAGTGGGGGTCATTCTGCAGTATAGCCAGTAGTTTCCTAAGGGTCTTCTGTTCCACCACAATCTGTAGTGAGTCGAGAGTGACTCCCAGAACTGAGCCAGCTTTTTTGATTAGTTTGAGTTTTTTAACAACAGACTGACAGGAGGAATGTAGGAATGACCTGCATATTCCAAAGGACAGCAGTCTTCTCAGGAAGCAGAGGCAACACAACATCCACTTTAGACTGTCATCAGTGCACCCCAGGGTACTTACAAGTCCTCACCAACTCCATATCCTAACCCACTCCTCCATCCGTGGCAACAGGGAACAGTGGCGGCTTGTCCTGAAGTTCACCAGCATCTCCTTTGTATTATCAATGCTGAGATGCAAGTGGTTCAGTTTGCACCACTCCACAAAGTCCTTCACAATGTTCCTACAGTATAGTCATTCTCCTCCCTTCCACTGACTATTGTTGTGTCATCTGAGAATTTCTGCAAGTGGCATGAGTCAGTGTTGTAAGTGAAGCCTGAGGTGTAAATGCTTATGAGGAAGGGGGCAGATATAGTTCCCCGTGGGGCCCCTGTGCTATTTGTCACTATGTCTGATACACAATTCTTATGCCACACAGACTGTGCTCTGCCAGTAAGACAATCCAGCATCCAGGCTGTAGTGAATATATCCACATGCACTGAACTGAGCGTCTCCTCCTGCAGTTTGGGCTGCATGGTGTTTAAAGCACTAAAAGATCAAAGAACATGATCCTCACCATGCTCCCCTGCTTATCCAGATGAGATTAGGCTTGATTCAGCAAGTAGATGACAGCATCAACCAAACCAGTGTAGAAGTGGAACAGTGTACTTTCTGCAACTTGGACTTTATTCTTAACATATTAGACATGCATTTTCTAAGTAAGAGCACAAAGTGCTCTGTGGACATTATGGTGTGCCTGAAGCAGGCCGGTGGTTGGAATAGTGCGGAGCCATAAGATTCCCCTTTTTTCAGCTTTCGTGAAAGTGAACCGGCCTGCATACACTGAAGATTTTGTCACAGGCCAGGATGATGATGTGCTCGATCTCATTGGTGATTTTCAAGATCTTACAATTGTTGTCAGTTGTCACTGTTATGAAGGAGAGGTTGTTGTTGCTGATGCACAGGTTTTCCTTATAGATCTTCCCTCCTTCAGGGGTACACACTTTCTTGATCAGGCATTACAGCACCCCTGTGGTTGGGAGCCACGCTGGCCCATAGAATAGCAAGTTACATTGTACCTGAAAGACCTGAAGAGGGAGAAGATACAGGACTCAGATGCTGTCCTTACAGTCACATGCCCAGACCACTGTCCCGAGGCCTCAGGTGACCTGTAGTGAGAGACGCAGAGATGTTCTCATGCAAGTACAGATACTCATGCTGAGACCTGGAACTTTGAATGGTTCAAAACTCAAGCTTCGAAAGGACAAAACGTGTGCAACCTGTGAGTAAGTAAGATAATCCCTGTGGTGACCACACAATAGCCACAAACTGTGAACAGGAAATAAACATTTTATTCACACAAAAGCTAGATATCTCCTTCCACTGATCGTTTCTTTCGCTTGTTAATATTGTACAAAACAATATTTTTATTGCTAAGAATTAATCCAAAGATAGCACTGCTACCTCACAGCAAGCATGTCCTGGGTTCAATCCTGGGTCCTTTCTGTGTGGAGTTTGCATGCTCTCCCCATGTTCGTGTGGGTTTTCGTAGTATGTGAGTGTGGTTACTATGGTCACAGTGACAGAAATATCGATGGATATGTGTACTGTTTATCATGAAGCTTGTGCAACATGCAGGCATATTGGCACATAAAAAGAGCATCCAGACAGGCTGTGTGTGAAAAGCGAGGACAAGATGGATGAAGCATTTTAAATATAAAATAAAAACACCTTACGAGTGCGGTGGGCGTCTCTGTCTCAGAATTTCACCTGGGGTTTTGCAGAGAAAGTGACTTCGCTTCAGCTTTTAAACGTGTGGCCCTGGGTTTAGGCGTGCCTGTGCATTCTGCTACAGGGCCCCTGTATTGTGGAATGGTTTGCCAGCCTATGCTCAGGATACCGAATCGCTCTTAGGCTTTAAATCTTGACTGAAGACCTATTACACTGTACAGTAGCTGTTGTGTCAAAGCTTGACTTCACTGTAGTGAACCAGTAAGTAAATGAATTAACATGCAGAGTACATAAACTAAGGACAAGAGATATTAGGCAGTAATGTTGCTTTTTAAGACAAAACTTATCAGTCTTTATGTTATCTTCTGTTGGACTAACCTCTATGAACCGTCAGTATAAGATTAGCTGTATAATGTACACTACACTGCATACAAACAAAACACAATAAAACATTTCTAGCTTTGACCTTTGACCCCCTAGCCTAACCTCTTCAGAGGACCCTCGACCCAGGTCCACCCCGGTCCTCTCCCCCAAGGGCCCCTCAGCTACGTGGCCCCTCCCTCATAAATAGATATTTTTTCAACTCTTTGATTTGGCAGGAACAGCTACCAAGGAGGCTTGTAGACAGATAAGCGTGATTTACAGTTGTGTGCAAAATAATAGCAGCCCGACATCACTAACCTGATCCATCACTGTTTTTGGTAGAAATTCACTTTCTGCCTTTTTCTACATGACAAATTATTTGCTAGTAGGTGTAGTAGAATAATAGAAAACCAATAGACATGACATG
>JAODKC010000082.1:22831470-22842848 GCA_026777985.1 Mormyrops attenuatus
GTGCATGTGTTAAGTGTTGTGAAAAAGTGGACATGGTATTGAGACACGCGTTAAAATGATTGGAAAAAACTGTAAATTGCCCATAGGTATGCATGTGTGAGTGAATGGTGTGTGAACATGCCCTGCGATGGGCCCCCTGTCCTGGGTTGTTCCCCGCCTCGTGCCCATAGCTTCTGGGATAGGCTCCAGACGCCCTGTGACCCAAAAGGATAAGCGGTTTGGAAAATGGATGGATGGACAGTAAATATCACCACTTTTGTACAGATGGTAAAAAGACTACAAATAAACTGAATTAACTTTCAGGTAAAATCAGAATAATCAGACTGACGGTAATTCAGTGCTTTTACATGAGTCTCACTTGCTGAAATTCCGCATCTTTCCATCTAAAGTGATTTCAATTTTGTTAGCTTTTGAAGTTAATTGTTTTGAACTGAGTATCTATATGTGTGCAAAAATTATAATATGCATGCGTGCATATTGTAATATGATTTGACATGGTGTCTTGGGTCACTACTGCAGGACACAGCGTTTATCTCCCACAGGGGGAAGGGAAAGAATATTTACACCTGAACAAGAGGATTCGATAGTTGAGATGGTCATTGCCAACAACAGCATCAGGCTCAGAGAAATATGTGACACAATAATCATTGACAATGACATATTTTCAAATATTGAGAATGTTGGCACTACAACCATAGCACGAGTGCTGCAGAACTACCAGATGAGGATGTAACAATTATACACTGTCCCATTTCAGAGGAACTCTGAGCCTGTTAAGGAACTCTGGTATCAATACGTCCAGGTAAGTCATTGTATATATGGTGATTTTGAACAGTGCAACAAACACAGGCATTTTCTTTCATCTATTGTGCACAATACAGTAAGCTATGCCATTTGTGTCTTGTTTTTCCTTGTGTATTCTCTAATTTACCGTAGAGACATGGAGCTTGAAGCCAGTGAAGATGAACACACATTACAGTCAAGACAGCAATATCTAATGACGGATTGCAGCTGCAGAAGGTCGTCATTAGCCCATACAATACAGCACACCTTATTGTTTTTCTTGATGAACTGTATGAAAAACTTTCAGCAGTAAGAGAGAGAGGCAGAATTTACCAGTATTTGTGATTGTGTGGGACAATGTGGTCTTTCATCATTCCTGCCAAGTCACAAAGTGGTTAACTGTCCATCCTAGGATGATGTCATTATTCTTGCCACTATACTCTCCGTTCCCCAACCCTATTGAAGGTATATGACCATCGGCCACATGATCAGATGTCGCTTTTAGATGCAATGGCTGCTGGGTGTATGGACGCCCATGTGGAGGACATCAAGAGCTGGACAGACGTTTTTTCCTCAGTGTATTGCAAGAGAAAATATGCGGTGTGGTTTCGAAGAACTTATGGGCAAATGCAGAGGACCGAATGGATTAGGCCAGGTCAACAGTATACTTGACTGTATAAAGTAAGTTTGCTATTTGGCATTTTTTTTTTTTGGTATTGAATGTACTTTCAGTAGGTGGTTGTAATATATTTCTCTTTTCCATTGTATTGCACAGCTGAATTTATTTGCTATATTTGTTTGTATTACAATGTTTACTGTAAGAAATGTTATGTTTTTTTTTCTTCATTTTGCAGTAAACACTGTGTGCAACAACACACATGCATTTTGCAGTGATTCAAGTTGTGTTTTTTCATGCATTGTACTTTGTGTGACAAAGTCGTCTTGTGAGAGAGTGCATGTAGTTTGGCAGCATCAGTCACTTTTGGGTGAAGTATGAAGTGTTTTGGTGGTTTTAGTGCATTTTGCACCGAAAGTTAACTGATATGCTCAGGTGCATGTTTGTAAACTTCACAGTGTGAAGTGTTTTGAAAAAGTGGACATGGTATTGAAACAAGTGTGAAAATGAATCGGTTTGTTACAATCAATCACCTTATTATGAGACTCAGGCTAAGGCACTCCTTGGGTGTCTTGTCTGTTGTCTTGCAGTGTATGTTCCGACCACGGTGAGTGACGTCTCGTTGAGGGAGACATTTTTCTCATAACTTCGTTCGGTGGTTGTAGGGTGCCCACAAGGTGATACCCCTCTGGTCATGACTTCAATGTGACCACTACTACTGACAGGGCTGGCTATCAGGATTGTGTCGGTCCCCATGGGTCTGGAGACCTTGGTAAAAGTGGCTCCATGTTCCTTGACTTTGCGAAAAGTCAGAGGCTGCAGGTCGCTGGATCCTGGTTCCAACACCCTGAGCCACATCGTTGGACTTGGTACTCCAATACTGGTGGTGCGGCGAATGAGATCGATCACATCCTTATGGGCAGATGCTGGAGGCTCCTGCGGAGCTGCAGGGTTTACAGAAGTGCCCAGTTTGTGAAGTGTGACCACAAACTTGTTGCTACTCTGAAGACTCAGTTTAGATCCAGTAGGCTACTACCTACTAGGAGAATGAGGCTGGACTTAGCCAGACTCCAAGATCAACGTGTTTCTGATGAGTTTCTGATTGGACTGTGTATCTGCTTGGGGGATCACCAGCCGGGATCCAGAGGAGTTTCACTGTGTGGTGGGTGTAGCAACACGCTGCATCAGTGCATGCTCCCCAACCTGACCTGACCTAATGTTCACCACCAGATTTGCATGCTGATTTCACCTAGTTTCTCATGGCTCACAGTCCGTGGTTGTTAAAACAGTGATTGTTTGCTTGAAACGGTTCTCAAATCTTAATCCATAGGTTTTCTAAGTACGTAACCTTACTGGATTGTATTTATCTTTTGTGATGTAACCAAGAGGACAATCGTGACTGTTCACAGCACATAGTGAAAATAATTATTGTTTGGGAACGCTAAGATGATCCAATAGATGGTGTAATCCTCAGGGCTGTGAGATCTTGGCCAAATGTAGTAACACCACAAAGGCTTGCAGCCCCTCATGGGGCTTATTTATGCCTTGAATCTCACTTACCCACCGAAAGGAGCTTATTAATACTTCATTGACCCCCCTGGGAAAATTTTCTTTTTATGTCTCTTTTGTAGAGTCAGTTGTCCACGAAGGGCAGTCACCTGTTGGGGTGCCCAGAGAGCTGGGGGTTAAGGTCCTTACTCAAGGACCTGCAGACATGCTGAGGCTGGGTTTGAACCAGCGACCTTCTGATTACAGGCACATAAGCTTAGCCCTCTGAGCCACACAGATAAACGGGACCCGCGAAATTATCAAATGAAAGGGAGTTTACATGGTTGCGGATGGTGTCTCTGGAAGCTTGTATGCTGAGGTGATGAGATGATCGAGAGATGGAGTTCGAGGGAGGGTTTGAGCCGGTACTCTGCATGGTGCGTCTTTGATGTTCTGTCTTGCACCTTTTCATAGTTTTGGCTTTTCCATCCCCCTTTGTGTGGCTGTTCTCCACATGGGTATCTTAACTCTTTAGGTTCAGTTCCACCCCAGATGGATCCTAGGAATGTGATTTTAAGATCCACGGTCCATGATATATTGATTATTGGGAATTCATTGTTACGTGCCGTAAGGAAGGTACCTGCCTGCAGGTTCTCTAGACATCCTGCCCACTTGCCCATTCGTCAGCCGCTCTTTTGACTCCGCCTTTTCGACCTGGCCCAGCCTTCGGAGCAGTTTCCGGTTCGCCGAGAGAAGAGGCCGCCCCTTCGTCACTTCCGCTGCTCACTTCTCGCCTGTGTGCTTGCTCTCCCCTCGCTTTTTTCTGCTGTGCCTTGCCTTTGTGATTTGACTACCCGTGCATGACTGTTTTGTTCCTCGTTTCCGACTCCCGCCTCGCCCTCTTCTGGTACCTTCGCTTTGGTTTGATTGCTCTTCTGGTTTCGATCTTCTCCCTGATTCTTGACTTCGCTCTTCGCTACTCCCCTTGGATACCTTTGCTTTGGCTGTGTGGTTGTTGTCTGTGATTACTAGGTGTGTAAGGAGTGATTGCTGTTTTGGTTTATGCGATCCGTGGTGTTTACTGTTTGGTTAGGGAGTTTAGGTTTAGGCATTGTCGTTTTGTTTCCACTTTGTTTTCCCTTTAGGTTTCGTTAGCTTGGGCTGTGTATTCGTTAGATGTGCTTTTGTTTGTTTCTTTGGGTTGTCGGAGTCGTCACTGTAACAACAGTCTTTTAATGCGTGTCTCGCCAGTGCTGAATTGATTTGAGGCACAAAGTATGTGTTCAAAGCGTTGACCACCTTTTGGTAGTCCGCTCGCTCACTCGTGTCCGGCAGAGTTGAGAAGACATCCTGCACGTTGGCTCCAGCCAGATGCAGTAGCAGCGCGTGTCGCCTTTGCTTCGTAGCCGCAGGTGAATCTTCATTTATGATGAGCCCCTGAACCATCTTTTCCATCTGGAACCTAGCGTGGCTGGATCCGTGTAACATGCAAAGTTATGGATCCCGGATTTCTCCATACTAACTGACTACCTGATCAAACTAGCTAAATTAAAGTACTCCTCGTCGCCAATGTTATATACCTGCTCAGCTCCACACTGAGAGATATCCTCAGAATTTAATCCGGTTTAATAACCACATTGTCACGATGCGCTGGGTGGCAAGCAGGAAACAGGCGAGCAAGTCAAGGTAGCAGGGAAAATGGGGTTTAATTCGGGAGGCAGCAAGCAGACTGGGGAACAAACAGCCACGAACATCAACAACATTACTGTACAATGACCAATCTACTAGGATTAAACAGAACGCAGACTAAATACATGGGGTAACAATCATGAACAAGAAACAGCTGGGAACATGCGGGATTCACACGAGGGTAATGAGGAGGCGTGGTCCACATGAGGGCGATTGGGGCTGGGTGTGACAGAACCCCCCCCAAAGGCGCACACTCCGGGTGCGCCTAAGGGAAGAGACGGACGAAACCGGGGAAACAGAACCTGGAAGACAAAACAGACCATCGAGACACCGGAAACAGGATGGAGACATAGAACAGGCACAGGGGTAAAAGCCACAACAAAGCCAGACAGGACGGGAAACGCGGACAAGCAAACCCAAAAGGGAGACACCGGGGAAACAGGACTAGGATGAGACAGAGGAGGCACACAGGGACGAGGGACAGGGGCAGGAGGCACACAGGGACCAGGAGGGAACACACCAGGAGGCAGGAAGGGCAAGGGCGGAGGAACAAGGGGAGACTGAGGGGAACCAGGCGGGCGAGGGAAGGCAGACGCAGGGGCCACAGGTGGACGGGAGGCCGGAGCCGGAGGGGACCACACAGGGGACGAGGAGACAGACAGAGGGGCCGACAGAGGAGGCGAGGAGGAAGCAGGAGGGGACACCAGGGGAGACAAGGAGGGAGCAGGAGGGGACACTGGCGCAGGCAGGCAGGAGGGGGAAGCCGCGGCAGGCAAAGGCGCAGCCGGAGCAAGGGGACTCAGAGGCGGGCGACGAGCCGAGTCAGGGGGACCCGGAGGCAGCCGACCAGGCGTCGGCGGAGGAAGCACAGGCGGGCGACGAGGCACCGGAGGGGGACCCGGAGGCGACAGCCGGGCCGGCGCCGCAGGACCCGCAGGCAGCCACCGAGCAACTGCCAGGGGACGCACGGGCGAGACAGGGGGCAGGGCGGGAGGGACACGGTCCCTGCGCCTGTGACCACTCCCCTTCCGGGAGACCGACGGGCGCGGGCCAGGTCGTGGGAGCATATCAGTCCGGGACCCTCTCGGGGACTAGTGGCGAGATGGGTGAAGCAGGTGGGACAGACGAGGCGGGTGAGCCGGGCGAGGCCGCAGGCAGAGCGGCTGCGGCAGCAGGCGAGGCTGGCAGGACAGGCGAGGCAGGGCAGGCGGCGGCCTTGGGCGAGGCCGCGGGCAGAGCGGCGGCAGGCTGGAGGGCTGCGGGCAGAGCGGCGGCGGCAGCAGGCAGCGGTGCCGCGGGCAGAGCGGCGGCAGCAGATGGGAGGTCAGGCACCTCCGCCAGCGCATCCAGCGACGGCGCTTCCGGGTGGGGCGTCGACCCTTTAAGGGACCGCGGACAGTGTCCAAAGCAGCCCTGATCCCCTTAAAATCCAGGTGGCCTTCCTGGAAGAGGGAGGCTGCTCGTGCCGGCGGCTGGGTGGCTGCGGTGCTCCCCGCTGGCTTTGGTGTCGGGAGGGGTACCTCCCGATAATCAGCGGGGAGAGAGGCTGCGAGGAGGAAGCAAGCCCCCAGGTGGATTGTTGGGGCTTTCTCCGGTTCCTTCCCCTTGCGCCTCTTCTTTTTCCTCCGTTTGCTGGCTGGCTGAGACAGGGTTGCCCCGGAGAAATTGAGCGGCTGGAGCCGCTTCTCCGTTACCCGCTCAGCCAGCCGCCGGAGGTTTTCACGCACCTCGGCAACGACGTGCGCTTCCATAAGCGGGCTCATCTCTGCAATGAGAATTCCGCTCTGGCTGGCCAGGTCCAGAAGTCCGGGGTCCTCACGGACCTCCGGGAGGTCCTGCCAGTGGAGCACTTCCTCAAGCAGACCGAGGCACTGCTCCTCGGTCCGCAAAAGTGCAAAGGGGAGATCGGTCATTCTGTCACGATGCGCTGGGCGGCGAGCAGGACAGGCGAGCAAGCTAAGGTAGCAGGGAAAATGGGGTTTAATTCAGGGGGCAGCAAGCAGACTGGGGAACAAACAGCCACGAACATCAACAACATTACAATGACCGATCTCCTAGGATTAAACAGAACGCAGACTAAATACATGGGGTAACGATCATGAACAAGAAACAGCTGGGAACATGCGGGATTCACACGAGGGTAATGAGGAGGCGTGGTCCACATGAGGGCGATTGGGGCTGGGCGTGACACACATGCACACTCCCTCAAACTCCTTTATTTCTTTTCTCTCTTCCCCTACTACCTTTCGAACATACTGACGTGAGGCATGTGTAACGGGTTTAGTTTTGTGTGTTTGTAATTTCACAAAAAATTCTATTAATTTATTTTGTGTAATGTATGGACCAGTGGCGGCTGGTGAAAAAAATTCTTGGTGGGGCTGACGTGCCAATAGATTTCCCTTCCTAGTCCAGTATATGCATTCAAATGACCAGTCAGAAAATGACAACAATTTCACAATCATAATTTAATTTCCTTCTCAAAATCAGCAGTTTCACAGATAAAGTAACAATTTACAGCTATATTAGGCTCCATGTATACTTTGGAAAGGAATGGTATCCAATACAATACAATACTCAAGTTCTTGAGATTAGTTAACCGCAAGGGTATGATTTCAGCTGCAAAAAGTCCTGTTGTAGGCTTTAACTTTCTCCTTAGTTGGCTGGGTGCAGGGGTGCAACTACTCACTTTTTGGCCGGTATGCAACAACAATTTTGGTGCGCCCCCCCCCAAAAAAAAAGATATTAAAAAACATGCCCATTTTACAGTTCACTTACTGAAGTTTATTTAAACAGATTTCACATTTTTCACCATAAAAAAGGAAAAAAGTAAGAAAGTGTAGCATTAAATATATAGTTGCTTTACATATACAGTAGTACCTCGGCTCACGAACTTAATTCATTCGAGGACTCAGTGCGCGACTCACAGTTCGCGATCTGAATCAATTTTTCCCATTCGAAATAATGTAAATACAAATAATTTGTTCAAATAATACGTTTACGAAAGGCGGACCAATATGTACACAACTGAGCATACGCTTGTTAGCGGGCTGGTCGCTCGAAAGACGCCAAAACACGGAAAAGAACCACAAAACATCCCCCCAAAAAACTAAACAATTAGCATTAAAAGGCTGAGTAATAGTCAAGAAAAATACAGTAAGGCCTCGTTCACATGGACATCTGTACCAGTCATTTTTTCTGGCGTTCGTGGCGCCAGGTGAGCGCCGACTGAACGCCGACCGTTTTTCTGCTCATTGGAGCAAATCAAAGCGTCCACACGGGCGTTCAGCACCGGCGTTCGGCCGGCTACGCGTTCAGGTGGTGTCAAATAAACACTGCATGCAACGTTTTCTTGGCGTCAAAATCCCGACGAACGCGAGGAAAACGACGCTATTGCGTTTTCATGACGTTCGGTTGGCGTTCTGGAGGACCGAATATGTCCCATGATTGTGTACGGCAACTGCGAGAAACCACATTTTACGGAAAATGTCGGACATTGATCCAGCCCGTAAGTTGATTTGTCGGACATTGTCGGACATTGATCTGCAGTAAGAGGGTGAACCCAGTAGCGGCGGCGATGTTTGTTCCTCTCCTGCTTACGGCGCCGTATCAGGAGGATTTTTAAAACAAGAATGTCGAATGTAAGTTTTAAGAAAGAATATGGATCCATGTTTTCAATGCAGAACTATAAACCAAGACATCCCACGTGTAAACACTCTGGACAATAGTGACCCATGACCCGCAGGTAACTGCAGGTGACCCGCGGGTGCGGGCGGTGTTAGGGCAGACATTTTTAAAATATCGTGGGTGCGGGCGGGTCAAAAAGTTACAAAACGCATTTTATTATCGATCAAAATGTGTTGTAAACGGGGTTCGAATTACCACGAGGATCTCAAAGTTCCACTCGCAATCACAATCAGGGAAATAAAAGGAAATAAAGCTATCCGTAGCTTTAGTTCACACCACCAAAACCTCTCCTAGACCTCCGATGAAGACATGGCTTAATCAGAGAAAAATTAAGAAACATCAGATGTTACAGTTTTGACAATAGTGTGTTTTGCATACATGCACACTTGTGTGTGCGAGAGAGATGTCTTTCGTGCAATTTTCCACAACCCTTCAGTAAATAACGACGTAAAAATCGATCTTTCGGTTTCTTTGTTGTTTGGTACACGGTTAATCTTGCATAAAATTGTGTCATCATCTTCAATGCGAATCTAGCACAAATCTATTTCATCTATGGGTTACAGTGTCACAAATGACACTTCATCGGTAGGTTCCATGGCAATACAGGCTCACTGGTGTTTTTTTTTTTTCCCTCTGGTCGGGTCGGGTTTTGGGTCATTATCCATGCGTATTTTTGCGGGTTGGGCGGGGCGGTTTGGATCTCCTGACGGGTCGGTTTGGGTCGGGTGTTAAAAAAAGCTGACCCGCGCAACACTACTGGACAGAGTAATTACTGCCCGCACAGGTAAATACACGAAACTACAGATTGGGCATCAGGCTGGTGTTAAACAGCGTCAAGCGAACACCAGTGAAACGCCAATTGAACGTAGCTACAAAATGCAGGAAAAACAGGTATGGCGTTCAGAGGGCGTTCATTTTGAATGTCTGTGTGGACGAGGCCTAACTTCTTTGTTTGTACTATAAACAAACAATACGCAGTTGCCACTATGTTTGAATGGAGAATATAACACTTAAATAGGAATGACGTAATAATTTACGTTATTAATGAAGTACTGTAATTTTATGTATAGATATGTGACTGTTAAAACCCATCACAAACATGTTTATCAATCACTGAGAGGTACCGCTATAACAGAATGTTCTGTCTCTCTCAATTTTTTTCTGTTTTCAGATATTCGACCTCTGAAGAGATATAGTAAAGACATACATCTACAACAAGTTTTTTATACATTCCACAACCATTCTTTGCATAATGTACACTTCTTCGTGTTTCGGGTGGTTCTTTGGGGTGCTTTCAATGGACCATTTTGGGGGATGTTTGTGTGTTCGCAGCCTAAACACGGTTCGCGAACCGACACAAAATTTTTTCGAACATCTGGTTCGTAACCCGATTTGTTCGTGAACCGGACTATTCGTGGGTCAAGGTACCACTGTATATATATATATGTAAAGCAACTATATTTAATATATTAATATATATATATTTACATTTACATATAGGCCTAGTTGCAATGTACAGGGCAGGAGAACCGAGATGTTGGGAAATGGTAATGTAGTTTTTGCGTAAATCCATCAGGTCAACTGATTAATAAAGGGACGACGGCAGGTGTCCAGTATCCCGGGTGGAGCGACTCGTCTCCTCCTCTGCACCCACTCACCATCACAACAAAGTGAAACACAATGCAGAGACACCACTTAAACTGTTTTATATTCTTTTCTTATTGACCATTAATTAATCAGTCTCACCGCACGCACAGCCTGAGGCAGGTTGGGACCGGTTACACTTGGTGCCGTGACCCGGTTTGTGAGTGAGCGCACGCATTGTTTTTTCTTCCCGCACGGAAGCCGGAGGAGAAGAGGACAGAGACGCCGGACGAGTCGACGGAGTGCGGCTGTCCTGACCTTCAGTTCTCACATGTTTAAGGTGTTGTTTTACCTTGTATGTTTAGCGAACAGTAATTGTGAATATTATTATTTCTTTTATTATTTTCTATACCTTCTGTTGTTAACCAGTGTCCTCGGTTGTATGGTTACATGGAATGTCGGTGTCGAGTGAGCAGCCATAGTATTGCCTAATATTATTTCGTACTGTTTTAGTATTTCATTTATTGTAAAATTTTTCTTTCTTACCTGAGCCATGGCTGTCGACGGTTCGTTTTCGTGGGAAAGTGTAATATGCCCAGGCGAGTTTATGGGTGCTGGTGGTCGCGGTAGAGGGTACGTGTTCAGTAATAGTGGGGATAGGTTAATGCCTGTCGTAGGGGACCGCAGTGAATGGTTTAATCGGAGGGATTTGAGTTAATTGGCGCGACCTGCCTGTTCTACCCCAGTCTCTAGTCCTCAGCCCAGCTTAGCTCCGACCATGTCTGCTGATGCGCTAGGTGGCATAATAGCTGACTTAGCAAAGCAACCTGGGGATAGCCTTACAGCTGGCCTTTCTGCCATGCACCAGCCTAGTGGTGACCAGACCTCTAGTCCCGCAGCCCATCGACCTGCTAGTGGCCTTGAAGCTTTGCAGCTGAAGGTAGTGGTTCAGCGAGCTTAGAGCCACCACCATTTTTCAGGGGCGATGGTATGGATAAGTTTTCTGTTCATGAATGTTACACATGTTAACCCTGGACATGACAGCGGTGTCTTCATGTTTCTTAGCCGTGGTCAACCATATCGCCCAAGCCAATGGCAAAATCACACGCGGCTTAAGTTCTACTCACTACTCACAAACAAGTGGTGTAACTGTAAACTCTAGTTCATATCTGTTTTCCAATTTTATAAGTCGATATCTTTTCCAGGTTATAAGTTGATATCTTACATCATTAATAACAGTTTTTTATTGGCAGATATTGTCTACTCCTTCAAAAGACGTATCTTAATTTTTTTACTATAAAATACACCCACAATTTGTAAGCCTGAGAATTTCCTTGCAAAATTGTTTTTAATCTGTTTCAGTCGTCCACATAGCTTTAATCTCCTTCTAAAAAAACAATACTATGATCTGGAGCCTTTATATCCAGCACAATACACATTGCACATTTATGCAAATGTATACTATGGGTATTTTTAGGTTTTTGAGTGATGCTGAAAGGCCAGCAGCGACGAGGTGCCGTTTCGGCACTTGAAA
>JAODKC010000082.1:22902406-22919035 GCA_026777985.1 Mormyrops attenuatus
AAAGAATGTTTCATTTTCAGAATACACATTCTAATTCTGTGGAACTACTGTGCATGATTGAAGAGCGTTTATTCAAAAATGTATACATAAAAACTAATATTGCACAACAGAAATTACTTAAGTTGATTTAACAAGTAAGTCGAATCCTTTATCTCATTGACTCATTAAAAAGCTTATTTTTGTATAGGAACATGATGTGAAACTGATTTGAGGAGTGTTTGTTTGAACGCTGAGCTGTGACTTTGTCCTAGCAGATCCCAGACCCTGAATACGCAGTAATAGACAGAACTGGCATCATCGAGGGAGACCCCCCAGGGCAGGTAAAGTGCAGGAATAAAATATATACAGCAAGACTTTTGAGAGCAGCCTGTGTATGTATATGTAAAAAAGTTATATTATTTTATGTAACACATTTTCATGAGCCAAGTGTTACACTGTGGTTAAAGAGTTTTCTAATTGGAAATAAAAATTAATTCATATTGGACAATATTAGTGAACTACAAATAAACAATACAAATCATTAACTAATATGTCAGATTATCAACAAATTCACCAACAAGGACGTTCCATTGCTGTGAGTTTAAGAATGGACAGGTGGTTCTGTAGACATACATGGTCATAATGTGATCCTCCCTCAGGCCTCTGTGGAGCCTGGTGCTGATGTCACCTACAGCTTCATTGTCCTGCGAGACCCAGAGGTAAGATGGTTTCATGTAAATCAGTGTTTGGTACAGGCATAAGACCAGTATCACAATGAGAGTGACATGAATATCAATAATGTACTGACTGGGCAGGTACATCTACACTTCAGCTGATCTCTCAGATCCATGGGTATCAGAATTAGCTGTAATGTACCACAAAGTACCATGATACCCCTGATATTTCACAGTGATTCGGAGGGGAGGTTTGGGACTTTATGGATTTCTGGTTTCTGTACAAAGGTTGGTCTTGTACCTCCAATGTAAATAGCTAAATTACTCTCAGCAGGTGTCCTCTAGATGTTCTTCACACCGTCCTGCTGTAACCCCAGCCAGCGATGTGGTCTACAGCTCAGTCGCCCTGAAGCACAGCGAGGTGAGTTTGGACAATCTGCTCTAACATGAGCTGTGATACATTTAGTCTCAGTGATGTTTCATATGTGTTCTATGTTTCCTTTGACACTGTATACAACCACAATTCCAACATCATACATGCAGCTAATTTGGCTTCAAATTATAAGACAGATGAATGTGAGCTAAAGAGGTTTCCCAGATTAATCTATCACTCTGGTTCATGTCCTCTTCCTGTAGCAGTAACATTAACACACCAAACTCCCTGAGATGCTAAGGAAGGTGTTACTGCCTCAGAAGCTGATCTGACGAATAAAGTATCTGATGTTAAAGCTTATCTGTTCCTTGTCCAGTAGGGGGCAGCAACACAGAGAGGCTCCTCTACATGTGGGGAGCTGCTGCTCAGGATGAGAGCTGTGAGGAACACACAGATACTCCAGTGATGGGGAGGGATAATCACCAGAGAGGAGCATCTTACAGTGATGTGAGCTGTATTTAAATGGCATGCAGCACTGTCACGTTACAGTGTGACTTTGAGAATCAGCTGGTGTGCAAGACACATTCTTGGCTGTTGTGCCTTTGAACCATAATCATGGAACTATTTACTTACTTGTACATCACTTTGGACTGAAGCATCTGGTAAATATAATACATATAAATGCAAGGTATTATTGTGGTGGTCTGTTGCTTTTCATTCATATAAATGGAAAAATATCATTAACAATCCTAGTTGATTTGTATATACAATGTCTATTACAAGAATATCCAGTATTTTGAGAAAGTTTTTTCCAGTGTCTGATTTTCTTCTGTGTATGTGCAGTATGTATTGGTGAGGAGTTAGTGAGGTCTAAGGGCTCTGGCTTTAATTTAATGCTCCTTTATGTACTTCACTGCCCCCTGCTGGAGTCACTCTGACATGGGCACAGGTTAAAAAAATTAATGAAAGTAAAATCCTTTTGCGTCATCTTGCAAAACATCTGCATTGTCTTGCAAAACTTTAAACCAAATGTGTTGTCTTGTTATTGTTTTCCTTCAATTTTATACTTGTCACTTAGTATAAAACACTGTGTGTTTCAGAACTTGCACAGTATTTTTTTTTTCTAAGAGGATGTCATGCTTATGTTTATTGACATGTGGGGTGTTATTTAAAAAGTAGACCACAGACTTTGTGGGATATACTAAAATAATGTTAATAAAAGAAGTTGTCATTACTCCTGCATGCTGCAGTGGTGTCTCAGTGTGTAACTCAGATGCCTTATACTTTCAGGGGTTTGGGTTTGAATCCTACCCCTGGCTCTCAGTGTGGTGTTTAGGCCCTGTGCTTCCTGGCATGTGCCCCAGGCTGACTATGACCCCATTCTGGGTAAGAGGGTGAAAGACAAATTTTTAAACATTTTAAACCCATAAAAGGGAGGCAGTGAAGTTATGGAGAGTCAGGAAGTGAGTGTCAGTCTCCACAGATCTGAGGTCAGTGAGACACACATAAGACTCCTCTGATGCTTCTCTTCATCCTCTGATGGGCCTCCAGGTGAGAATCACTTACTTTAGGATGGCTGTTTTTTCACTTCCTGTTTATAATGACTAACAGCAGACATCCTAGGAAAATGTATGAAGTCACTATAATTTGACAGCACGTAGTTCCGCCCTTAACTGTGTATGAGCCCTCTGATGGACGGGCATCCCCTATGGATGAATGTCGGGTAAGAGGTTATACTCAGAGTAAAGACATCCGGGCTGACTGAATGATTTTAGAATTATTTGCAGTCCTTTCTGTGTCCACTATGTGGCAGCACTTTACAGAAGTGTTCGAATTCTATCATTACGGCTACATTATGTATGCTGGATTGACAAAGTCAACAGAAATACAACTGTATTATTTTCCTGTAGAAAAATATCTGTAGTCAAAGTGAGACTGATTAGTTTGCAGTTGGCTGGAGCTGCTATTACCAGGCTTTAGTGAATTTTATCTGTAAGAAAATAATAAAACAACAGGCTGTGGACTCGGGTATCTGTGACACAGGCCGTGTTCACACCTGGTATTAACATGCAGTAACATCCGCGTCAGTGAGCTCTGCTTTCACACTGACAGTCATGCAGGGAGGGCTGACATACCATCTGTTACTCTCGCTGTCTTTAGTCTGGCGTGGCCTTACCAGAGGGCAAGGCTAGGCAGCCACCTGGGGCCTCTGAACACTAGGGGCCACATAAAGACAGAATTTCCAAGAAAGTTATGTTTAAGGGTATAACATAATAAAATAATTCAAATTATAGCAACATGTCTATTATATACATTTTAGCGACAGTATTCAGGATAAACAATGTCGCCCCCATTTGGGCTGTAATGGACGGCGGCGATGCAGGGGCAGGTGTGGAGGTCATGTGATTCCTGGCCCCACAGTGGAGTCCCCCTAGTGGAGATTGCCCAGTGTTCTGCAGCCAGATCCTCTGGAATTTTGTTCTTGTGTAAACAACCTACACATGTGTTATTCTTCAGTTTTTATAAATTTTTTTATTTGAGGCTCTAATCACCGTTAATGCTGTGCACTGCAATAAATCTCCTCAGTACCGCATCTCAGTACCAGTTTAATAGAAAGAAGAGTACATGTATTTCTCACACCTTTAGGATCTCTAAATAACAACAATTTAAATTTTTATAGCACCTTTCATCAACCCAAGGACACTTCACAGAGGACATAACTAATAAAAAATAATTACAAATGAGAGATGAAAGAGATAAAACACAATCACAAATAATATGACAGAGACTGCAGATTAACTCAAACTGTAGTAAAAGTGAATGCACACAATGACAGCCCCTGATCAGAAAAATACCAGAGAGAGAAGAGGTGGGACTTCAGCTGAGATTTGAATATGGGGAAAGAAGTGGTCATGCAAAGATACTGGGGGAGGGAATTCCACAGCTTGGGGGCTGCGACCTTAGAAGCCTGAGGGCCCATGGTGGGGACATCTCAGGACAGACAACAGACCAGAAGATGAATATCTAATGTGATAAAATACTGGAAGCCAGTGCAGATCAGGGTGGATAGGGGTGATGCGCGCTGAGCATTTAGCATGGGTAAGCTCACGGGCTGCAGAGTTAATATACTGGATTCGAGTCATGGATTCAGCTGGGAGACCAATGAACAGAGCATTTCAATGATCTAGATGATGGGATAAAGGCATGAAGGAACGTTTCAGCGTCCTTGGTACTGAATGCAGGACGAAGGCGTGTAATGCTGCAGAGGCGAAGAAAAGCCATCCAAGACAGATCGTTTATATGATCTTCAGAGGTGAGAGCAGAATCAAAAGTAACAGCAAGGTTACATACGGGGTTGGGGGGGGGTGATGGTTTAACAACAGTACCATCAATAACCTGGTTAAAACCTTTGTAGGCAGATGTTATGGATGTTCACTTTTAGTGAGTTTGAGACGTCGATCTATGCTTTTATTTCCTCGAGCCTCAACTATTGTAATTCACTTTATTTTGGGGTCAGCCAGACTACGCTGACTCGTCTGCAGCTGGTGCAAAATGCGGCAGCACGCCTACTGACCAAATCTAAAAATCCTTGCCACGTTGCTCCTATTTTAGCATCGTTTCATTGGCTGCCAACCTTGCTCTCCATGTGCGATCTGCCCCCACCATTGAATGTTTTAAGTCGAGGCTAAAAAACTCATTTACTGGCTGAGGCATTTTAGACAAATATGCAGTATGTTTTATTTCAATTTTGCATTTATTTTATTACATTTTACTTTATCCTATTTATGTTTTTTTTGCGTATATTTACATTTCCCCCCACTTTTTATGCATATTGTTTTATTGTTGTAAAGCACTATGGTGAGCCACTGGTTGTTTTAACAGTGCTATATATAAATATAGCAAATAAAATGACAACTTATATGAGAGCAGTTTTATCAGGATTAAGCTTTAAAAAATGTGTACCCATCCACAGCTTTATTTCTTGTATACCGTCATACCGCCCAAGAATAATGTCAATCAGGTATGATTCTAATTTCGATTTGGGGCATCTGTACTACAAACCTCCCCAAGATCGTGTGGTTCACATGGCTTCTGGTGCGAGACGAACTTTCTCAGGATTGAAGCTAAAGCAGCTGTTCCTGGTCTAACAGAGAGGGCGCGTTTTCCCCTCGTAGACATTTTAACCCACTTTTTTAAACTCCCCATCTTAGCTTGAAATCTAATGTGATAAAACATTTAAAGCAGGGGTGTGTGCAGGTTTTTGGGATAACCTTTAGGTCAGCTGTTCAAACCCAGGTGTGAGAACTCTTCAGCCAATCAGTCCTCTAATTAGTAATCTAATTAGGTAGCTGCAGTGATAACTGGCATACACTGCTGCCCTTTCTGGATAACATTGGCCACCCCTGGTCTAAAGAATCCGCGTATGCCAGTGTGACACCAGTGTGTTCTGTTTCTGACAGGTATGTTTCTGTGTGTGGGTGGTTAGATCGATCGGAGGACGTGTGCTGTGGAAAGGTAAATAGATTTTTCTTTCTCCTTGTTTATTGGGTCTCAGTAATGCCATGGGTCATTTAAGATTTGATTACGTTGACATGTATGTACACTACCATTCAAAAGTTTGGGGATGCTTGGAAGTTTCCTTGCTTTTCAAAAAACCTAACCTTTGGTGATGGTAAAAAAAAAAACCTATGGTCTTGTACAATGAAGAAACTTTCTTTTGAAAACAAGCAAGTTTTTGTCCGTTAAAATAACACTTGATTAATCAGAAATACTGTGGAGACATTGTTAATATTGTTAATGACTATCATAGCTGGAAACAGCCGTTTTTAATGGGATATCTACATAAATGTACAGAGACCCATTATCAGCAACAATTAGTCCTGTAATCCTGTGGAATGTTGTTTGCAAATTCAAGTCCCATAGATATGCCTCCCCAGACCGTCACTGACCCACCACCAAACTGGTCATACTGAACAATGTTACAGGCAGCATAACATTCTCCATGGCTTCTCCAGACGCTTTCAGGTCTGTCACATGTGCTCAGGGTGAACCTGCTCTCATCTGTGAAAAGCACAGGGTGCCAGTGGCGGACCTGACAATTCTGGTATTCTATGGCAAATTCCAATTAAGCTCAGAAGTACCGGGCAGTGAGCACAGGGCCAACTAGAGGACGTCGGGCCCTCAGACCACCCTCATGAAGTCTGTTTCTGATTGTTTGGTCAGAGACATTCATACCAGTGGTCTGCTGGAGGTCATTTTGTAGGGCTCTGGCAGTGCTCATCCTGTTCCTCCTTGCACAAAGGAGCAGATACTAGTTCTGCTGATGGGTTAAGGACCTTCTACGGCCATTTCCAGCTCTCCTAGAGTAACTGCCTGTCTCCTGGAATCTCCTCCATGCCCTTGAGACTGTGCTGGGAGACACAGCAAACCTTCTGGCAATGGCACGTATTGATACGTCATCCTGGAGGAGTTGGACTACCTGTGCGGCCTCTGTAGGGTCCAGTTATCGCCTCATGCTACGACTAATCACACTGACCGTAGCCAAATGCAAAACTAGTGAAAAAATAGTCAGAAAAGATGAGGAGGGAAAAATGTCAGTGGCCTCCACCTGTTAAACCATTCCTGTTTTGGGGATCATCTCATTGCCGCCTCTCTAGTCCACCTGTTAAACCATTCCTGTTTTGGGGGTCATCTCATTGTCACCCCTCTAGTCCACCTGTTAAACCATTCCTGTTATGAGGGTTGTCTCATTGTTGCCCCTCTAGTGCACCTGTTGTTAATTTCATTAACGCCAAAGCATTACTGATTAACAACCCCCTCTGCTACTTACCTGACCAGATCCATATCTCAGATGTTTAACTGACTTTATGCTATACTCTGATTAAATAGGGTTCCTTTAATTTCTTTTTGTATGTATATATGTATGTATTCAGTCTGTATTGTAATTTTGTTATCAAGGGACTTGCCCACCTGATTTTCTCCTGGCCCACCTACACTATTATTTGTAGCCTATATATAAAATTATTGGTCAAAGATCATTGGTTAAATTTCAAAATAATAAAGGCATTGGGCCTCTACTAATATTTATATATTAATAAATCAGATTTTACCGATGCAAAGATGTTAGAAATGATGCACCCCGAGTGGATCCCAAATTGTATCCGGTTCACATTTTTTCATCAGAGCAATCGCTTTGTGGAATTTTATGACAGCGCAGCAGTGCGAATCGGTGACTCTTACCATCCCTACCTTAGAGAGGAAGAGTCTGTTCTGAACCATAGGGAACAAAAAGATCATTAGAAGACTTATTCATTCTTGGCCAGTTAGCAGTAATTATTAAGTTACAAAAACCATATAATAAAAATGCCTGAATAAGTTAACTGCCTGGAAACAGTGCGTAGCTCAGTTCACTTCTTACATTCTTGATCATCTAGTAGCAAAATGAGAAAACGCTCGTGTTTAATGAGTAAGTAGGTACCTTACACAGAATGACATCAGTTGAGTAGGTGGTGCTTCAATGCGGCTCGGGTTACATTCGCGTTCACACTGCTGTAAGAATAGCCACAAGCAGCTTTCTGAGTGAACGTGGCAAGCGCTGCGTAGGTCGCGGGTTTTGCGCATCCATTCAAAAAAACAGCAGTTTTTGCGCTCAATACGCTCGCCACATGGTTCAGCGCAAAAATAATATAAGCTTCTCTTCCATTTCAATTTCTGTGCCGGGCTCTGTGCCTTATTTCTATTCGTCGCGCGACAATGCGTCACAGTGCAAAAACGTTCAGCAAAGTTCAACTATCCGTGGTGCATGGCGCGGCTGTTGTGCTGCACAGCGACGCCTTCTCGGTGCAGCGCAAAACCGTTCTCGCGCTGAGGAATCCATATCCATATCCAAGCCTATATCAGGGCCTGAGATTCACTTTTCAATATGGGGGGGGAATTCCCCCCCCTTAAGTGCCTTGCATGGGGGGGATACATGGGAGCTTAAATAAAGGTCTATTCATACCTCAGAATGCATTTTAATGCTCTCCTCCAAAATTAGAGATTCTGTGAACTATATACATTACGTCCTTCTCTCTTTGATCTGCATATGTATTTTTAGTTCTTTTTGGTGGCTCTCCTTTTCTCATCTTCATGCCTTATTATGTCCCTGCCATCTGCCTCCTCCAATTCAACTCTTAATCTCTTTGTTTTAAATTCACTCCGTGAATTTATGAATTTTGTTGTCTTGTTTTGTATGCTGAATCCAATTTCACATGACAGCATATCTTTGCTGACCTCGCATCAGGGATTCTCTGAACTATATACATTGCTGTAATTTATTGCCTTTTTCTCCTTCTCCTGTTTTGTGGTCATCTCTCAATGCTCTTTATGTTTCTTTTGAGTGCTCCACTTTCTCTAATCTCCATCCCCTACTCTTTCCTTTTCTTCTCTCTCCTCTGCTTCATCTCTTTCCACTCGATAAGGGCTCTGTTAAAATCTAACTGCTCTCGGGGAGGGCCAAGCTCTGAAATAATCATCAGATTGGTAAGGTTTGTATTATTCAGTGAATTTCTGAATTTAGTTTTAATCCCGTTTCTATAAAGTAGGCAGTTTTAAGAAGCCCTTTTGTTTCTTGCTCGCGCTTTAATTGCGCAACTTCAATAACATTAGCGATAACATTCTTTGCCGATTCTGCCTCACGCTTCCTTTTCAAGGCTGCTGTGTGAGAAACGCAATCTGCATGGCGACTTAAAGTTGAAGTTTTGTAACATCGGCTGGTAAATGGTGTAGCGCCGTACATTTTACAAACTGAACAGCTCATTTCTCAGTTTTTCCATTCAAGCCATGGATATAATTTGAGCCAATTTACCTGGAACTTGTCTTTGTACTGCTTTACCGCTGTAACGTTGTGGCAACCTGGTTGCTGATTCTGATGATAAATGGTTGTCATCTCTTGTGCTGCTACTTGCTTTGGAACTTTTTTTTTCTAAGCCGGCTCCGCTTCAGATGATACCAATTTACGTTTTAGTCAGCGATCCATGTTTTCCATTTGTCTTCATGTACGCGTACACGGAGACGGCAAGTACCGACTAAAAGCGCGCAAAGAAATTGTGTTGTTCACTGCGAAAATCGGTCCCCAAGATACAGCGCGTTCTGCCAGACGTTCCTTATTATGCAAAGGTTGGGTGAACATTAATACGTTGCTGTAAATGTGTGCGGGAATTTCCCGCATTATAACTGATGGATTTGCGGGGACTGATTAAAATGCGCGTAATTCCCGCAATCCCGCACTGAAATTCAGGCCCTGTACATGCATCCCGGACCACCTCCGAATTCGGTTAGAGTGATCGGATCTCTAAATGCATTGTCCACTTGTGATCGGATCACCCAAGACACATGTTAATACCAGGTGTGAACAGGGCATCCGCCAGGGCACCTGCAATGAAAAGGCTGACACTTCATTTCACAGGCAAGTAGTGAAACGTCCAGTGGCATTACGACAGGGATCTCAAACTGCAGTCCTGGAGGGCCGGAGCCCTGCACAGTTTTTGGTTTACCCTCATTAAAAACACCTGATTCAACTACTCACCCAATTACCACACAGCTCTTGACTTGAATCATTTCTTTTGGAACAGTGAAAAAACTAAGTTACAAATGGCTCCGGCCCTCCAGGACTGGAGTTTGAGAACCCTGCATTACGAGGTACGCCAGGTCGGAGCTCGCTAATAAATTACAATCATAACTGTTCAACAAATCCAGCATTCGTAACAAAACATTTTAAAGCTCTCTAGACATTAGTATGCTATAACATTTGGTTAAAGAGGATTATTAACTTTTACTAGAAATAGCACACATACAATGAGTAAAAGCTGGGTGGTCATATTAAGCTCTATTTATACAGTCATTTTAATCTTTTTATTTCTCGTTTCATGTTATTCTTCTTTGTATTAGTTACAAATTCCCTATGAACACAATCCAGGAAGCAGGTGGGAAATGTGCACACGTGTACAGTGTATCTTTGAGTGGGCTTATACGTACCAAATAAAACTTCACAACAGAAAAAATTAAAGTGCAGCTTATTAATATCGGAAAGCTTTCGTGCCGGTTTGCACTAAATCTTCGGTTAATGGCGTCTGGCTGGGCAAAGTATTACTCTCCTCCCAGACTTGCAAACTGGCAGTAACGGGGGCGGAAAGAAAGAAGGCTGGAAATTGACAACACAAATCCAGCACGACCGCAGACGGGCAAGCGTACGACTTACAGTGCGGGGCAGAGACGCTCCAAACATCGGCGCACTTTGGACCGCATTTCCGTACTACGGGTCTGGGTATCGGGATCGGTTCGAAGCCCAGAAGGTCATAACTTGATAACGGAGATCCTGAAAGTGATCATAAATCAGCTTGAACATTCGCGCTTCAATGCTGTAAGCCCACCCCGTCTCCGCCCATGCACGGGTTTCTGTTCAGTGCCGTTTTCCGGGTTGCTGGCTGTGGCAGTGAGTGGAGCCTTAGATCAGCCCGCGATTAATATCCTTGATCTTTCACAGACCTGCAGAAATTACGTCTCAAGCGGACGCTGTATCCCAGCAAAAGTTTGCACGGCTGAAGCCGGACCACGTTAGGTTGTATAGGAGCTGAACAACGCAGAAACCGAGAAGCTTTTCAAAATCAATTCGGTCACAGATTGTCGCGCGTATTTCACGCCGAATCCAAGTCATTTAAGCGCACGACGGTCAGTGATCTAAGAAACACACGAAGTCAGGATGTGTAACGCGCACCAGCACATTACGTTCACTACCGTTCACTCACTCTCACACCGCGGCGCACGTTTATTCACACTCGCACGTTTACTCACCTTTCTCTATAAATTCCCCTGAGCCCCCATTGCGGGTTTCGCGGGGGTCCCGTACGAATACGGGGGGAACAATAACTCTGCATTCACACGGAAGCGCGGGAGACGTAACAACGAGGTTTAACCCACACGCGACACGAAAGTGCGAAGCCGCCACCCCCATGTAAAACGCTGTTACAAAGTTGTACGGCTCAGAGAAAGTAGTGGGGGATCGAAAAGCCCACAGCCGCGTAACAAACGGTGAGAACACCGTCTCTTCATTCATACGCGAGCTGGCTTTGGATAGTCGACCACTGCAACCATAAAGAAAATACAGTATCAACGCTGCGCCTCAAGCGGCCCTGGGGTCACATTACATCGTGCCTCGTTTTCATTGGAATGGATCCATATATACTAAAAAGACTGAGTATTGATGTGGATTGGTGGATGAATGAAAGTGCAAGCCAAGGAAATGTAACAGACTTTGCATCTATCTATCTATGTATGTATGTATGTATGTATGTATGTAATCGTGTGAATTTATCACAATTTGCTCAGCATTCTCCAGTGAAATTAATCCAGTGTTTCCCAACGCAGTCCTCAGGGACCCCCATACAGTCCACGTCTTTGCTGTCTCCCAGCTCCCAGCACAACTGAACTGAACAATCAAAAACAAACGAAACAACCATGAACAGTGAATACATAGTAGCGGTGCATTAGGAGCTGGAAGTGAACAAAAATGTGCACTGTCTGGAGGTCCCTGCGGACTGCGTTTGGGAAACGCTGATCTAATCTATCATTTTAAAAGATCACTACTACTCACCACAGCCATGTATAAGATGGAAGGATAGATACTAAAGCTTCTACTGCCACAAATAATAATATAATTATATCGATAATAACAACAATAAAGATGATAGCAGGTTTGAACATTATAGCACCAAGCTTCTCCCACACTTACCACAATGGAGAATTGCTCTTGCGTGGGGTTTAGTACGGTGTAGGAGGCAGGGTGACCTGTTTTTTCCTGCCGGTCGCAGGGTACAAATGCGCCCCTCGCGCGGGCTGCAGGCATACAGCACAGATGAAGCCCCTCAGCAGCTTGCCCCTGGGTCCTGCCTCATTGCTGCTTCTGCTGGTCAGCCTCATGGCCGTCCACTGTAAGTGCCTGTTTCTGTACTCCTGACCAAATCAAGCTGTTTGGGGGGGGGGCAGGGATTTACTAGCATGACCAGGAGAAGTCAGGCTACACTCTGGAACATTTTAGTACGGCTGCTGCTTTGTTACTTTAATACTCTCCCTGTTTCTCAGCCTTTAGAGACTTGTTTGCTGGTTGGTTTAGTGGTTTATATCCAGGGGGCCGACTGAGCTGTTTACTGCTGGTCTCCCAGATGTTAGACACTCCCACGATATCCAGAGTTTCTTTATGTCACCCGCTCTTTGCTTTTCGTCCTGCAGCCAGCGGACCAGTGTCGACCTGCTGTCTGAAGACGTCCAAAACCGTGCTGAGGGTACAACAGATAAGGAACTATTACCGGCAGAGCGCGGGCCTGTGTCCAGTGAATGCCGTCATGTGAGTATGACATCACTGAGTTAATTATGACATCCAGATATTATTACGAATGAACATTTAGGTGATAGTTAAACCAACGAGGAACTCTTCTGGGGGATATTACTTAAAGCTGCAAATATACATGTGGCCAGATGTGTCAGCAGAGAGTGTCCTGCAGGAAGGGGGCTCAGCACTGACAGGTGCCTTTTCCGCGTCTGTGCAGATTCGTCGTCGGAAAGAAAAAGGTACAGATCTGTTCCAGCCCCGCTGAACCTTGGGTGAGGAAGGCCATGAAGTATGTGGACAGCAGAAAGAGGAGAAGGCTGCAGGGGGAGAAGGAGGTGCCGCGGAAGAAGAAGCTGACCTCTGTGCGGAGAAGAGCGCCCCCTGCTGCTTAATTACAGCTTGCATTTTCAGGAATGTTTTGCCAATCTGTAAAATATTTAAATATGAATATTTTGTATTTTCCCAACGTACTTCCTGTTTCGTGTACTTGATTTGCTGCATACAGAATATGCTGAATTTTGATCATTATTTGTGGTTTTAATGTTACTGAAAGAAAGATAAATAAAACTGGTTCAACACAGCCTGCAGATGATTTGGTGTGAACTCAGTAGCTCAGTGTCCTTCCGGGAGACCAAAAAAACCAACTGGGTGGGCTTCGGCGGAACTTCAGACTTCTGTGTCGAGAACAAGTTGTTCACAGGAACCTTCCGGAATGAGCATGAGGCTGCAGACCCTAACCCTAGAAAGCGAAGCACACAACAGGAATCATACATCAGCTCTGCTTTGCAAAATAATAAAACAAACGTACTTGTGTAGCAGCTAAACATGCTCTTTGGCTGGAGCAGTGTGGTGTACCACGGGGGCTATTTTCACGTCCTGATGACACTCAGACACCATCAGCGGCCCACCGAGCTGCAGCCTCCCCACGTGTTTTCCCCTCTCCTGACCACCAGGTGGCAGCTGTTTCCACAGAGCCGGATGTGTCAGCATTGCCTGTTCTGGTTTCGCTTCAGGTCAGTCAGCCCGTCTCTGGACCCCCCGCCTATCACCACATGCTATTTTCGGCAGCAAGTCGGCAGCAGGTTAATGGAAAGGTCTTTTGCGTCCCGGCACTCAGAGCGGTGGGTTTCTTTGCAGAAACGGTGAGGGTTTTCAGGGGGTGGAAACCACCGCTAACGAACACAAGAAGGTGACAAAGTGGCCTGCTGTGTTTCTGGGGTTTCTACCTTGAATCCCCAGGCAAGAGGCGCAACAGTCAGAGCTGGAGCGTAAAAACCCACCTGGTTTATTCTGGTCCACAGAACTGCAGTAATGAGAGGGGGATTCAGACCTGAAAAATCCTACGTATATTAATCAGTAGGCCAGGACTAACTTAACATAAACAAATAAATCTCAGAATTCATCTGTTTTGGTGTGCACGCTTTTCGCTTTAATAACTACTACCATCTTTCATCTGCGCACCACTTCGATTACAAAGAAGAAAGTTCCGGTGCAGCTACAGGGTTAATAACTGTGATACATAATAATAAAAGACACTGTGGGGACATTCTCTTAACACCTCCCTCATCTTGCTCTCCATAACAGCAAGCTTGGAAGTATATAGCAGCCATCTGCTGCAGTGCCCAGGAGGCCAGGGGTGAGGGGCCTTGGTCAGGAGCCCACAGAGGTGCCAGAGAGGGGCCTGAACCAGCGTCCTTCCTATCCCAGGCACAGAGGCCTAGCCCACTGAGCCACACTCTGCCCCCAGTAAACTGTATGAAAGACACATAAGTGTATATTAAGAATATTTGTCTATTTGCGACGAACACATTGCCAAGCCGAAAATCTGGACATTCCCCTGATAAGGGTTAGAGGGGCAGCCTTTGAAAGGATGGAAAAATGGTCCGTTTCTTTCGTTAAACACCCCCTGATGCCCCCTGAGTATTTGGTTGCAGCAAGTGTAGCGATTCTCAGATAGGACCTGCTGGGAAGTGGAGTTTTGACTGTGCCATTAGTAATCAGTGATTGTATCAGGGCCTTGAAAAGCATTAAAGCACAAAGACATTCAGACTCCCACGGCTTTGCTCACAGGGCATTTTGCTGATATTTGGAAGAAGGTGACGAAGATCCAGCAAACCAACAAGGCAAAGGCAGGGGCACCAACGTTTGAATCTTGCTGCTCGGGTGTCGTGAAGCGCCAAACGTGTGTCTCTCGTTACCAGGTGAAAACGCAGTGCGTACGCACACAGCCCCAAACACAAACCGCCTTCGCGTTTGCACTGCAGAGGTGCGAGATCTTCACACGTGTTCGTCTTCACTCTAGCTCCGTTAAGCCTGTGCTAAACACCAACACATCAGGGAACGCGAATGAGCCTCTGTTTCCTCAGTTGAGGATGTTCAGAGTCAGCAGACGCCTCCTAATCAGAGTCTCCACCTCCATCAGGGACAGCGCGCTCCCCTGCCCATACGTCTGTAAGGCAGCACAAACACCCTAAATCCAGCTCATAACTTTCAAGTCCTTCCTCCCGCTCGGTATCATCAAATCAAACAATCGAGATTGTTATGCTGCTCAGGGCTGGCCCAACCCTTTTCGGGGCCCTGACTGAAATGTGATTAACCTACTTTGCCATCTCCCATCCCATTCTGACAGGCTGATCAGATGGGGTGCCCCCTGGTGGCCCCTGAGCCCTAAGCAGCCGCTTCCTTCGCTAACACCTTGAGCTGACCAAACTGGTCCTCTTATCGAACACCATATCTATGTCTATCACTAGCTCATGTCTGTAATTACGCATGCATTTTTCAGTATATACCCAGCATATACATGCATAGCCGTATCTATCTATACATCCATATTTATCTGTTCACAGCTAAATATCTATCTGCTTATTTCCCCATGTCATGTATGTGCGCTATGAATGTTTTCCTATATATGAACATGCAGTTACATTAGACCAAACACAGTTTCCATCAAGCTTGTTGTGTCGCAATTAAAGTTTCTCTTCTCTTATATTCTATAGGCTACTATATAGTATCACGTATAATTTACACTTTGACCTGCTCTAAACAAAAGCGCCTGCTAATTACAAAAATGTAAATGCAATTATATGCGCTACGATATCAATCAGCTGTGGTTTACCACCACCCCAACACCCAGAAAGACAAATAATTTCCTTTGAAAGAGGAAAACATGCGCTTCTTAGTGAAGCCGCTTTGAAGTTCCTCTCGCTGGTTCAACACGCATTCTTAGCCTAGAATACATTACTACTTTAAAAGATTAATTGACCATCGTGAAAGATTGATGAGAAAAGCGGCTGCTTCCTAAATTTGTTCTGGCTGTTAGCTCACGGTCCCTCATGCCTCTTTTCTGAAAGTGATACGAGCGCTTGGAAGTTTCGCTTTTTGGGTGGTTTTTGCAGGGGGGAAATCCGCCCGCAGCTCAGAGTACGGGAGGAAGAAACGACGGGCGGTCCGCTCACTTTCTCTGGGGCTAGTGAGAGTTGCCCGTCGTCGGAAAGCGCATATACCGTCCCGGTAACGATGCGGCGGATTACTGCAGTCGCCGTCCTGCTCATCGCCGCGGCGGCGTGCCCAGTCTGTACATGTGAGTCTGCGGACGCGCACTCCATGAACCGTGGTTGTCTACCATATTGCATAACCTAGATTTTACGCACTGGTGGTAGTTTGCGGTGGCTATGTATGCATATGATTGTGCGTACTTTAATCTGGTTTGAAGCAATCAGATTACATAGCGCTGCGCCGAGAGTTGCTTGCGTATCCGCCTGTTAAAATATTAACATGTTCTTCACTTTTCTAGCACCCGGACCGTCCATATCATGCTGCCTGTCCGTGTCTAACACGGCGATACACCGGCACAGGATTGCAAGATACACCGTGCAGGAGGCAGGACTTTGCCCGGTGAGGGCTGTCGTGTAAGTGCAGAGCAAGTGCTGGTGCATGTTTAATAAAGGACAATTTGTAGTTTGCGGGTAATATTCTCAATGCCGCCCCTGGTCAAATTGGGGCCCTAAGCAGAATTTTATTTTGAGCCCCCCATAACAACAAAAAATGAGTAAAAAACAACAAATCCACTAACAATCTTTTCCTTTACCTGTGCACTCTTTCCTAACAACTTTTATACAATGTTCTTAGCGGTAAATTGGTCTTGACAGCTGTTGATTTTAAGTCTAGCTTATAAATTGAAGAACAGTCATAGATTACTAAGCACTTGTAAGTCGCTCTGGAAAAGAGCGTCTGCTAAA
>JAODKC010000082.1:22919135-22934375 GCA_026777985.1 Mormyrops attenuatus
GCGATGCGCATCCTTTGCGCATTTGCAGAGAATGCGTCCCCTTGCGGAAAATGGGGCCCCCCATGGATCGTGGGGCCACGCACAGCGCGTGTTCTGCGTGTAGGGGACTGAATATTCTTTACAATATATATGACACAGGCATGTGACATATAAAGAGGAGCATAGATAAAGCTACTCATATCTTGTAACTATGTTGTGTTTTTGAATCCATTTGAGCAATGATAAGGAGTGAAAGCAGAAAAGGTTACAGACCGATTATAAAGCAAACCATACAGATTTACACTTTTTAAACGCATTTCTGTTTCATAAACTTAAGATATACTGCTTACACTTGTACCTGGGCATTCATTGGAAGTTCTGTATGTTTGTGATGTGCTGGTTGCCTCACTTGTATGTCACTTTGGACAAAAGCGTCTGTCATATATAAATATAGGCCTAAATGAAAATGCAAGAACAAAGGGTCAGCCGTACTCAGCCGAAATTGTCGGCTATTTCCCCGGCAGGTTCCACACCCGACACAGGAAGATTGTGTGTGCGGATCCCGACCGAAAGTGGGTAAGACGGGTGATGCGGAGGCTGGATGAGGAGCGGGAGAAGCGAGGAGCGACGACTGGGGGGTACTGAGGAAGAACGAAGGAGAGAGGAAGAGGAGCGAGGAGACATCGGAGGAAGATGAGCTGAGTTGGAAGAGAAGAGGAGGAACCGGCTCTGCGCGCTTTGTCCCCAGCACACGGGGGTTTACGGAGAAGGTCCTGGCCATGCTGCGCTTGTTCTCCTCGGAGGAGCTGCAATTTTCCTGGAAGACTCCTGCGCCTCTGTCAAACAACCTGCTTGCGGGTTAGGGAAACGCTGGCCAGAAAACGGCGTCTTCCAGCTAGCGACGTTAGCTAGTGCTAACTGCTAATCAGAGCCTAGAGCGCAATGGCAAACTTGCATTTTTAGCGATACATTTCTCTATGGATGCATGCATCCATCCACTTTATGTGACCATTTGTCTAAGAGTTGGGCCTGTAGTCTTACGTACCACCAGAACTGAGGTACAGGGTTGTCAACTTTGGTCAGCTGGCAAGACTGATATTTTCAATTAGAAACGAGTCTGCACACGCATTTACATGTGCATATTTTACTACCTTGGGGTCAGTGTGTGGTTTAGTGGCCTAAGCCTCTCTGCCTGTGATCAGAAAGTCACCAGATAAAGCCTGGCGTCGGCATGTCTGTGGGTCCTTGAGCAAGACCCCTAACCCCCAGCTGTCTGGGTGCTGGGTGGCTGTGCTTTGCAGCCAGTTTGCTCTCACCTACAGAGAGCGATTTGGGGGAGAATTTCCCCACAGGGTTCAATTAAGTATCAATTATAAATAGACTGTAAAGTTTGCAAACTACTCTGACACTTTTGATGTAGCTAATTTCAGGTTTAGATTTGTCGTTAGATTTCTTGCCTGAGCATGAGAGTCAGAAAGCGTGAGTGTCACACCAGATGCGTGAGAGCTGGCAGCCCTGGGGGTAGTGAGGTTAGACTGTAAGGCCTGAAGCATCCTGGTTTGAAAGCCACACTTGTTCCTCAGTAAAGTGTCTGAATCATGTGTCAAGATCTCCTTGTCCTTGTTCGTTGCCCCCATTCCTTTCTACTCCATCCTGAATGCGATGTGGCTGATATGAAGCTACCTGGAGGCTGTTTTTAATGCTGAATCTGTTTCTCCCCAGTGAAATTAGCAAGTAATAATGACTGCAAAATCATGGCATGCGATCGTGCTACACAACACCTTTCTTGATTGTGATTGTGCCCTGTTCACGCACTCTCTGCACCCTTCCGGCGCCTTCAGCAGTCTGTCTCTGCATAGAAGTGTCTGGTAGCTGCTGTTGAAACGCCGGCCTCAAAACCACACGATCTTCAGATCGTTTCCTCCTCATGTTCTCAGAATGAGTTCCTTTTTATTTTTAAATTGCCGTTTTGAAGCTAAGCATTTAGTCAACGATGCACCGACATTGCTCTGACCACAGAAAGAGTGATAGGAATCGAGTGCCTTGTGGCAGCAGGTCATGTGACTTTTCTGCAGTCGTCGCCGTCTAAGGGGAATAAAGGATGCCCGATGTTCACTTTCTCATTCTGTATGACATGGCCACGAGGCTGCACCTGTTCTCTCGGGTCACATATGGGATTCTGAGAAATTTTTTTCTAAACCTCATGCTTTGTGGGTTTCGAGTGAAAATGAAATGAAACGGTACAGCAACCCTCACCCAAAAAAGCAGCTCAACAACGGATGGAGGAATGACCGAGGCCACTAGGGGGCACTCTGCTAAGTTTTCTCAGCTTCATTTCTGTTTCGGGCTGCATGAATGGTGATTAAATAAAATGCCGCCAACTGTGCAAATTCATGAATCGACGTGGCGTCATGTAGGGCAAATAAAAAGATACCAGTATATTGGTTAAATATAATGGAAAAAAATATAACGAATTGAAAGCGCAGTTACTTTCTAAATTAATGTTACTCATAAACGTACTTCTTGTGCGTTTTTATTGTGAAGCTACTGGCACATTTTAGGCTACAGCTCATCCGTCTTACTAACCTGCAGCCAATAAAACCTACAGACTACTTCATAACTTGCCTGTAAAGGCTGAAACTATTGTAACCAGTCTGACGGGGCTCCCGTTACCAATCAGTCTATCCAAGGTAGGCTTATTTATCCATACATCCATCTATCATCAAAATTTGCTCAGCCGTCTCCAGTGAAACTGAATTAAAACCGGCCCATTCACAGAAAAGCTGTTTACTCGATCATTCCACATGGCACCTTATCTTACTGCAGCAGTGCCTTCTGGGAATAAATGGTAATTGAGTTGTTATTCTGGGAGACGGTTCTCTAAGACCGGACACCTTTTTCAATTTCTTATAGCCATTACCGGCTGTGCTCCCCACGTGTGAGTACACGTCACTGACGTAAATTTAACATCGGCCAAAAATGGATTTCACACGGTATCTCGCACACAGCTGGTATCTGTCAGGAAGGCCTGTTCCTACAATCTCTCTGCTGCACAGACTCCAGTTCCTTCGTCGTAAATCATGTCTAAAACACGAAATGGACAAAAGGCTGCGGTATAAAAATGGGACTTCTAATCCAAAAAAAAGCACCACAACAAAAGAGTGACATCCATCATCGCTGCAGCCTATATCACACTGGACTGACAGAGTGGTGTCAGAGATCCCAGTGAGTTTGTAAATACTGCGCTCCTGTAGCAGTGTATCTCAGCCAGCTATGCAATTTGTATGGATAAAATATTTACTTTTTTGTCTATATCGGACAATGCCAAAAAATTAATTTGCTTTGGTCGAATCAGGTGGTATTTCATTACTTTATGTTTTGTTTTAAAAGCAGCATTTGAGCTGAGATTGTACTTAAAGTGTTCGAGCAATCTGACATATTGTGAAATGTGACTGTGTCGTTCTTTGTGTTTAGGTGCCTGTTAAAAACGAAACTAGTTTACTGGCCTAGGGTGAAAGAAGTGAGAAGTCATGAACTAAACTGGTTTGCAAAATGCTGATGTGCAATAGCTGATACACATTGTGTGCAATAGTTCCGGTCTGGAAACCGCGTACTGCATGCTCATCTACAGGCACTCCCAGTGCAGTGGAAAAAGCCGCTCCGTGTCAGTACCCACTCTTAGCCAGCAGGTGGCCACATTCACAAAGACATTAAAATTTCCTCCGCTAGGTTTTCGCGGTGCTTGAAGTCACTTAAGAACAAAATAACGATCAGGCCGAAAAGACTTTGATCACCTTTTTTTCTGCGTTACGTAAATGAAGGACTTGTATAACATTGTATCTACGGTATATTAGGCCTATATAATAATAAAATAATAATAATAATCATAATAATAATGTTACTTACAAACGTCACTCTATAGCCCCTAACTCACCGGGGAGTCTAGCCCCTCACTCTTCTGGGGGAGTCATATTCTCGAAAATAGATGAATATGAAACTGATTATGTGTTTAAAATGAAATAAAATCACTGAATAGCATAGACTAATATAAGCAGTGGTGAAAAGATGCGTTTTCAGCCTAGTTTTGAAAGTAATTAGACATTATGTAGCTTTCTGGGAGAGAGTTGCAGAATTTGGCACCAGAGAAAACCTGGGTTGCCACCCGTCCCATATAATATAATATAATATCTGTCACTCGGGGGCCCTTGAAATCGTCCTAACTTTCCCCCGCATCACGGCGCCCTTGAGTATTACGGACGGATGGCAACCCTATAACACTACCTAAAAGCTGCCTACAATTAAGGACAACGCGGTATTAATTACTTAAATACGCAAAATAAAGGATACCTCGGGGCAAGACGCAAAGAGAGGCGTCAACGCATGCAGAAAGTATTCTGATTATAGAGAATTTTAGGTCCCAAAAAAGAAGACAAGACTATGAAAAAGAGGACAACTCAAAGTATACTGGGCGTAACGTTTCAGGTGCTTATAGACACACAAAACGACAGGATATGTGTGTATCAGATAGGCTACGTGCGTTAAGACATAAGGCAAGTAACATTCGGTCTTTTTCGCCCCCTCCCCCCAAATTACAAACTCTGCATATGATCTGGATGATGTTGATTGACACTTTATGAAGCTTTATATCTAGCCGAACGATTGATTTTTAAAAATGTCATTCACGTCTTTGTTTGACCGTTTAACTAAGGGCTAATTAATCTTCGCCAAAAAGCCAGCATGCAGACAGCTGTCACGCCCAGATAGGACCTCTCCATCGTAAGACCCATGGGTTAACGAGGGTCGCAATCAAAAAAGCCAGAAAACCACTAGGGTCGTTCTCTGCTGGTCTAAGATTAAACTGCTGGGGTTTACAGACCTTAACTCGCCTGGGGACATGGAGATGCGTGTTGGGGAGGCGTCTCCTAAGGTCACAGCTCCTGGGCGGTTGTAGATTTGGGGTCTATTTAAATCTTTCGGTCGATCATCTGGTTTTTCCTCGTTTCCCATTGCCTGCGCTAGAACAAATCTAACGGGTCAACCCAAGGGGGAGAGTGGTGATAGCAAAATTGTGGATCGTGGGTGGATCGTGGGTGGAGGGGGGGGGGCGTTGGGTAAGCAGACGAATTGTAGCCACGACCCTGAGAGACCGGGCTTATTTGTTTTAGGATGAATGCCTTTATTAAAAATTAAAACGAAATAAAAGACGGTGTCCTTGGTGGGTGGTGTGTCGGCGAATTCTCCCCCACGGCGCCGGCACTGCTGTTTCCTCTGACCGGGGATCAGTACGTTGTTGTGACTGCAGACCACGCTGGCACAGCTGGGTGTGATCAGGATAGCTGTTGGTTTTCCTTTGCTTGTTCTCCCGTTTAGGACCAGTGGTCAGTTGAAACACAGTGTATTTTACTCCTTCATAAATAAAAACATAACCGTGCAACAGCCCCCCCGGGCGGATGCCGAGACGGTGCGTCCAGGAGCTTCCCAAGACACGGAGCACACCTGGATCCAAAGGCTCCACACGATGCTCATCGTGGATCCTGGCCGGATTGCGTGTCCTAGGTTATATAACAAATGCGTATATATTTATATCATTCAATATATTGACAGCACTTTCAGTTCAATATCAATATGTAACGTTTAGTAGAAGGCATCAGCATAGATAAATAAAAACTTATATTAATTGGGGGTAACAAGCCCAAAGGAATAACGTAAATAAATATTTAATTGACGTTCATGGGAAATGCAGGCAGTTGAGGAGAAAGAGCATCTGATCGCCAAAAGAAATGTTTCGCCTCTAGGCAGGTTTTAAATGAAATCATTATGAGGCTGTATGAACAGCCATCAAATATTCACAGTGTCACGCATTTATCAGCGCGGTAAATCTCCCAAGACCGCAAACTTTGCGCAGGTTTGCGGCCGGGATGTTTCATTCATCGCCGACGGTGTGTCCTCATTTAAACAAACAGAATGCGGATGAAGGCAGACAGATATGCACACGGATTAAAATGACATTTCGCAGCCCAAGGTGGCGGAAAATACCCCAAACACCTCGACTGAACTCGCTTTATTCCACATCTGGATCCCCGCAAGTGAAACCGTTAGTTTTTTTTGCTTTCTGTGGAACTTACAACCATTTATTTTCAATTATTCATTTGTGATTTCGGGCGATGGATGGATACACGTTTGAGGAGAGATGTGATGCGGATGTTTAAATCTTAAAGTAGGATAAATTTGTTTCTGCCGGTACATACACTCACAATTAGAGGAATCCATTTACTATTGTGACTTACGGATTGGTTTGTGTTTGGAACAATTTTGATAAAGTCAAAAATAGTCGCACATTAATTAACTAGTCATTTGAATGACTGACATTGTAAAGTAACAACGTGTACTCCGTTATTACAGAATGTGTTACTGTAAACTGTTCGATGATTCTTATGGGTTTTCACAAAGGTTTCAAAATAATCTGGTTGTTGAATATATTTTATACTTGTTTGCATTTTTGTTTCTTTACACCAACCATGGTAAACAGGAAGTGGCAGGTAAATATTTAAGAAAAAGGATATACCTCATAATATGCCAAGTGTTTAAGGAAGTGAGATGATTCTCAGTCTGTCTACTTGGCAGAACCTCATGGGTCCAGGAACAGAACCAAAGGGGGCTTTCCCACAATGCTGCTCACTGTTGATGGGCAGTATTTCTAAGGGGAACTGTAGGTTTTTGCTTTCTGTGTTTGGATAAAAGAAAAAAATGTCTCGTCTTAGCTGTCTGAGGATTTTGCCCGATTGCATGTGTCTGGGGTTGCAGGCCGGCCTACTTTTTGCAAAACAGTGCCGGATGGTTTGCTGGCCGTAGTCTCGAACCCAGGACTGAGGCATTGACATGGTCAGGAGAGACAGTTTCCTTTGCCTTCCTCATCTCTGATTAGTGCAGCTCGGGCTGTTCTTGAAGTGGCCATGAAGTGAGGAGAAAAACCAAACACTGGCCCAGGGTTGTTCCAGCCATGTCGTCATGGAGACCCAGGTTCAAGATGGTTTGTTTGTGTCTTTCTGCTTTTCTTTCTTCGCTGGATGTGTCAGCCATTTTTTTTTTTAACCGGCTCAGAGATACTTTGGGGAAATTTTGAAGTTGCTCAATGTTCTTAAATCTGCTGCAGTTACAGGAGGTCAAGATCCGAAATGTGGGCTGGACTGAGAGAGGGTAGACAAATTGTGTGAGTACACCGGGGGGGTGGAAGTGTTTACCACCACTCAAATCATGCATTTGTGTGGGGCCCCTGAGGTTTGGGCCCCTGTTGGCCACAAACAGTCATTACACTATGGAAGGATAAGACCCCAAAGTGACTTTTTGAGTGGGTCCCCAGAAACAACATACCTCCCCCCCCAGCAGGGGTGCAGAGGAGCAGAGGAGAGCTCTCTAAGATCACCACAGACACGTGGAACTGGCAGAGAGCATTGCAATCATGTGCAAGGTCAAAAGACACTCCTGCAATGAATGTTTTCCCATAATGACACACTTATGGAAACATGCTGAAATGTGATTTGCCACTGAGAGTCACAAAGCAGGGAAATCATTTTCCATTCAAGCGACTGTAAAGTGTCTTGAATGTGAAGGATAACATAGGAAACACACATGTAAGAAAAACATGTGTGTGAACATGTATTAACTATTAACTACGTTTAAGTCAGCTGACATTCAGTGAACTTGCCGATGCTGCCTCAATGTTGCCCCCTTTTGGCAGTTGCCCTGAAGTCAAATAAAAATCACCACTGGTGATTTCCAGTCAGATCCGGACATAGTGCGGCTGAAATACTCGACATTCTAGGCAAACGGCAAACATCCTGTCTTGCGACTTCCCAGAAACTGCTCGTCGTAGCTGCAGCATAGCATGCACTCCCAGCACCATAGTAACCCCGCCCCCAGCCCGATGGCCACGGAGGCTCGCTCCGACATGCCGGGTGCTTGTGGCCTGTTTGGGGGCTGCTGCATTCACATGGGCCCTGTGTAAAAAGAAGGGGAATTAAACCAAGCAAGGAGCCATCAGTACATTTCACAGCACCACCAATGCAAACACAATAATCAAACTTGCCAATTAACAGTGCGTGAACATGCCAGCGATCTCACACATGTCAAAAAAGAGATCTTAACTGCCATTTTCCTGCATACCCCACCCCAACAGGATAATCCTTCTTTGTGCAGGGAGGAGACCCCCATAATAACATGCAAATAATTGTGTTATCAGCTTAGCAGAATTGGTTGTGATGGTATTTAGCTAAGGGGCCTGAATCCTAATTGCTTTGTGCTCGGACAGTGACAATGAATGCGCCCCCCTCCTCCCTTGAGACACACACACACAGACACTATGTATTCTTATCTTTGTGAGGACTCTCCATTTATCTCTATGGACATAACTCTAATCTTAACTATATCAACCTTAACTCCTACCAAGCCCTAACATTAACCATAAATAAACAAACAAAAGACTTTTGGCTGTTTTAGGATTTTGATTGTCACAGATTTTATAAACCTGAATTTTCCCTTGCGGGGACTGAAAAAATGGTCCCCACAACATCAAAATAACCGGTTTTTATGACATTGTGGGGACATTTGGTCTCCATGGTGTAAAATATACACGGCAGGGCAGCGGTGGGCTATGCCCGCCCAAATTTCTGCTCTCCCCACCCAATTGGTCAACTTTAGCCTGCGCCATCTGAATCTGCCAGTCACATTTATTTCATTCTTCCCATCAGATATTCTTCTGCGGAGTGTTTGTAGTCACCTGTGAAAGTGGAGAAGGGATGGTACCTTATTGTTATTAAAGCTCCTTCGTGTTATAATGTATCATTTGTTGCTGTAGTTTGCTGTAATGTGTTGAATACGGATCTTTGCTGGTAGTGGTTTCCTTAATTCTCAGTTAGCTAACTAGTTATCATTTCTCTTGGATAGGAAGCTCATTAGAACAGTACACTTAAAGAGAAAATTAAACTTTATCATAGGTATGTAGGTACAGGAATAACAAGTAATTTACAGTAATGTGTTCACTAATAATCACAGTTTTGGATCTCCGTGGTAGGTCTTGGCCGTATTTAACATTTGACAGTTTGCTGATCTTGATATCAGTGCAGGATTGCCCACTTTGGTCAGCTGGCTGGAATGAGATTTTCAATTCGGGACAAGTCTGCACACACATTTACATGTATGTAAGAGTTTTATTATGTTAATTAATAGCAATAATAATAATTAAAAGTCTGTAGGGTTTGCAAACTATCCCAAAGCGTTTGATGTAGCTGATTTAGGCTTATAATGGAATAATATAGATTTGCCGAAAGACTTGCGTGGGAACCTGAAAGGGTGAGTGTCACACCAGATGCGTGAGAGTTGGGAACCCTGTCAGCGCTCAGTATAAATAAAGTCACCTGGGGGGTGTTCCACAAAGCAGGATTAAGGGAAAGTCTAACTTATTTCGACAAGTCTGGCTCATTTAAGTGGGAGTTCTATTCCATCAACATCTCTTAAATGGATCCCCGCTGAGCTACCATGGTAACTTAGGCAAGTGAACAAGTCTGCCATGGACCAGGGGCCTGTACTACGAAGGGGGTTTAAACAAATCAGATTTAACCCCGGAGTCAATTTGCGAATGCGGGGTTGACAAAACCAGGTTGTCTCAATCGGTGCTAATCAGTGGCCTGTACTACGAAGCAGGGTTACTGACTTATCGGGGTAACTTTTCAGATTTAAGGTAGTCTGGGCAAAATGTAAGCGAACGAATAGGTAGTCCATTTAAACTGTGGTACCTTAAATCTGACAAGTTACCCCGATAAGCCAGTAACCCAACTTCATAGTACAGGCCACAGTACTACAACGCCAGTTAAGAAGTTGATTTGTTACATCAGTATTAACTGAATTGGAGTTTATGCGTGTTCACATAAATGGAGCACGTCCGACAGTGCAAGTCACCATTTGACTCATGGCGCAATCTCCATATTTCACAGAGGAAGACTGCATGCTAATTATGCAGGGTTATGAGGAGTTTAAATCAACGCTGTAAAGAAAGTCCAATACCACTGCAGCCAACAAAAGCAGGCAGGCTTCTTGGCAACGTATTGCCGACTGAGTAAATGCGTAAGTACATTTTCATGGTCATAAAACCGATTATTAGACTATGAAGTGTTGTCTGAAAAGAATTAAAATACTGTTAATAAATACAGAGGCTCACAGATGTGACACAATTCAGAAGTAAGCCTATTATTTGCTGTTAAGTAATGTAATGCTCCCTAAAGTTCCATTACTGTGATGTTACTCATAATGTAAATCTAATGTTAACAATAACTTAACTGATCCGATTTCAAATGCAATAGTAGTGGAAAGCATACGTGGCAGCAAGTCAAGATGAAATATAAAAACATCATGTCACGTGGTAGGGCTATGTATATTTATATTTCTACTCATTATGAAAGATTTGCTGTGTCTAGCCCCCACTTAATAGTGTGTTTCTGTGTTTTACAGCTAATAAGAAAAAGGTGTCTGTTCATACACACTTGATAGAAGGTGAGCCATTGTTTAGCAAATAAATGATTTACAACAGGACAAAACGGAAGCATACGTGTAGTGAGAAAACGACTAGGAACCTGTAAAATTTTTCCTTAAAGTGAAAGACTATCAAAATAGTAGATCAGTCATAACAAATATATGTTACAGAAGAAGCTAACAAATTCCAAATCACCACCTTATGTGACTCCAGTAAGTGAAGAGTGTCATGCCCTGCTTGTCCGATCCTCCTGTGTGCCACGCCCCCTCGTTACCTCGTGTGGAATCCCAGTGTGATCAGGTGTTTCGAGTTGCTGTCATTAGTTCTGTGTATTTAGTGCTTCCGAGTCTCTTACCCCTGTCCGGTCATTGACATTCGTGCATGCGTTTTCTGTCCTGTGTTTCCCGAATAAACCCCCGTTTACCCAAATCCATGCAGTCTGTGCTGCTTCCTCGGATGCAATACATAACAGAATGACCGGACCAGAAAAGAAGATGCCTACCCTAAGTGAGGCAGAATACCTTGACCTTATGGACGAGGTACTGTACTGGCTCGGACAGCCTGAGGTAAAGGAGGACCCCACGGTGCGAGCCATTGCTTTCCGGTCGAGGGAGATCCTAGATCGGATCTCCCCTTCCGAGGATCCGCACCTCGTGGAGGAGGTGTGGAAGAATTTGACCTGGCTGAGAAGCTGGGTCACTGAGGATATGATCCGGCAGGTAGGCATAAGCTGTGGCTTTCCTCCTCCCTTGCCATGCGAACTGCCAGACCTTGCAGCGTCAGCTATGCAGGAGGAGAAGGAAGCGGAGAGAGAAATAGGAGGACATGCTGGGCGTCTTCCTGGGGGGCTTGATCTCCGTTCCCTCACCTACAGCGTGTCGGAAGGAGCCCGTCCCGATACTTGACCCCGCGTCGTTTGTTTACAAAGCCCGTCTGCCTGCTGCTTCACCTACGCATGAAGCCCGTCTGCTTGCTGCTTGAGTTCCTGCTCCTGACCCCCCGGTTCCTGCTCCCATCCCCGAGGAGGTCCCTGATTCCCCAGACCCTGCTTCTGCCCTGGTTCCCATAGCCCCAGTCCCTGTCCCCGAGGAGGTCCCGTACTATTGCACCACCGCTCCTCCCCCCTTGGTGGAGGTGGAGCTTGAGTAGGACCCCATGGGAATCACCTTGACTGCCCCATGAACCCCTCTGGTGGGTCACCCCAACCACCTCCCCGACATGACAGATCCTGACCGGATCCCCATCTCTCAGTCTCCCGGAGAGGAAGAGGACACCTTTGGTCCCCCTGGCTTTGGCTCAGCAGTTGCCCATTGCCCCTGTGGCTACCGCCTTCCACCCACCAGGGTTCTCTCTGGCTCCTCCCACCCCTTTCTTCCTTGCCCCCTGGTTTTGTGCCGCCTGTGTTTGCTCCCCGTCCCTCTGTTCTGCCTTTGTTCCCTCCTGGTTCCTTTTTTCCTCCTTGTTCTGTCCCCTGGTGTGGTACCTTCATTGTTCCAGTGTTTGGTGTCCCTGTGTCTCTCTGCGTTCCCTGAGGTTTGTCTGTTGACCTGGTCGGTGTTTTGTCCCTGGTTCTGTTCCCTCTGGTCCCTTTAGGCATGCCTGGTGTGTGCACCTGTGGGGGGGGGGGTTCTGTCATGACCTGCTCGTCCGATCCTCCTGTGTGCCACGCCCCCTCGTTACCTCTTGTGGAATCCCCGTGTGATCAGCTGTTTCGAGTTGCTGTTCTGTGTATTTAGTGCTTCCAAGTCTATTTCCCCTGTCCGGTCATTAACATTCCTGCATGCATTTTCTGTCCTGTGTTTCCCAAATAATCACATTTACCCAAATTCACGGCATCTGTGCTGCTTCCTCCGACGTAATATGTAACAAAGACAAGGTGAACCTAAGGTAGACATGTAATCACTAAGCCATTTATCAGATCTAAAAGCATATTATGAGCAAAATACCTGTACATAGATGCTGTGAAAAGATTTGCGATTCACATAATCGCCCTCATGCTCTACCAGGGGTGCACTAATTGGGATTTGTGTGCAATCAATGATTCCTATGACCCTTGAGAATCCTATGAGAAATTGTGTTCGGTAAAAGCAATTTCCCTATGAAAATAGAATATTTTAATGCTGCGATTTACCTGTGATTGCATGAAACCCTTCTTTATTTCGCAGAGCACTTAAATGACCAGGGAAAACCACAAATGCATCCAACAGTTTAGATAGAGCAAGCACCACTTTGCGAACAGCACGGCAAACAGTATTCTTGCTCAGATGTTCAGCATCACCTATGGAATACATAAATTGGCCACTGGCAAAATATCGCAGCGCAAAGCATACTGTCTACTCGATCGTGAGGGCATTGCTACGGCGAGTGGAATTAGAGACCTCTGCACCAATCAACTGACAAAGGTAACGAATTCCCTCGGATGAGAATCTGTACCTTTCATGGAGAATATCGTCCGGGTATGCCAGCGGATTCTGGCAGTTTCTAAAAACCCTCGCCCTGTGGAGAAAGCCCCTCATGATTTGCGTCTCAGTGTCATACGGATCATTGAGGTATGCCGGCATTGTCTTCAGAGAAAATGTAGTTGGAGGGGCGGTGCTTCATATAGGGCTGGCTTACGCAGAAACCTCGACTTAACCAAGAACATAACCTGCTCGGAGCAGGTTTGAGACGCAGCGTAAATTGCGGTAGCAACATGCCTCAAATAAAACCTAACCACCTTTCGTAGTACGGGTTAATCGGGAAGTTACACCACACGTCATCAAGTTACTCGCAAAGTTACCCCGATAAACCAGTAACTCCGCTTCGTAGTATAGGCCCCAGGTTAACTGTCTGGCTTAGTTAAGCGTTGTCTGAAAGGACATCGACGTATGGGAACAGATTCCTAAAAGATGGTGGACGAAATTCCGCGCTCTCACTACTCAAGTCATGTAATAAATATAATAAAGCCTATCAAAATTATGTCTCAGCATTCCAATTAATTCCAAAATAATTAAAATAAAAGCGTACCCATATTACAATAGTCAAACATAAAATTTTATGTCTGAAATTGAAAAAAAAAATCCGTTAAAATAATATGAACTGGAAGATATATTTATATTTTGTTTAGTCACAGTTTTTATTAGTTTATTTTTTTATTAGTTAAAAGTAAAGACAAGATACGGTTATTTGTGCAGCACATTTCACACGGATGCGATTGAAAGTATTTTACGGAGATAAAATAATTCAGAATAACATTATACAATAAGAATACTTGAACTCAACCTAGAAGATTCCCGTTGGTTATGGGACTCGACCTAGGAACTTTCGCGGTTTAAACCGACAGCATAAAGCACTGTAGCACCATACTAGGCATTTATGTATGGCCACAGTGTTGCCTTTTTAGCGATTGCATCTTTGTATTGTTCATACAGCTCCATCAGCGGCGTTTGTTCTGCAGCGGGGAAAAAAACACCGTTCTCGTTTTACACGCTTTCCGACTGATTTGATCGATCTACCGTTCATCCATTCATCTGGGCTTCTTAAATATCTCGGGTGTGCGCACTAAGTAATGCACGTCTGTCTTGCATTAGCTTTAATTAGTTAAATCTGAACTGCGTTAATGGAACGACATGAGGCTAAATTTAGAGATGGCGCAAGTTTGATATGGAAGCGGTCTGATTTTTTCGGGAAAGTTTGGCGTTCTTCCGATATTTTCATGGAATACCCCCTGGGTAGATAGATTACGTGCAATAATTCCCTTAAATTAGTCATACACAACCCAAAATTTTTGGTTCTCAAATCAAAGCTTGCTACCAGCAGTTCAGTTAGTATGCCAGTAGATAAGCTCATGTTAAGCTTAGTTAGCAGGCACTTCTATCCGAAACTTACAGAAATGCATCCATCCATTTCCTGAAACCGCTTAATCCGAACTGGGGTTACGGGAGCCTATCCCGGGAACAATGGGCGCAGTTGCCTGGGCAGTCGCCAACACACCGCAGGCTGTGCACACAACTACAGGGCCAATTTAGACACACCGATCAGCCTATCCTGCATGCTTTTGGACCGCAGGAAGAAACCGGAGCCCTTGACGAAAACCACGCGAACACGGGGAGAACGTGCGAACTCCAACAGAAAGGACCCAGGACCTTCTTGCTGTGAAGTAGCAGCGCTAACCAATGCGCCACCGCCTTGTCCCGTATAGGAATCATATAATAATAATAATAACAATAATAATAATAATAATAAGTATTATTATTATTGTTATTATTATTATTATTGTTATTATTATTATTGTTGTTGTAATTGTTGTTGTTATTTCCTGATTAGAGAGATGACCATTGGAGCATAATGTAGAATTCATACATAGTTCAAACATACGATATGAATATGCCCGTGTACCCCACCTATTTCTCTGGTCACAAGCCGCTACTGCACTGTAGTATAGCCATTGTGTGAAATGCTGACCACCCAAAATTTCTAATTGCCCCCCCAACCTGAGCAGCCTACATCCGAAGCTGAATATATACATGACGATACACACCTAGAGATAGATCTAAGATGTAAAGACAGAGCAGGGTTTGCCGTGCTGTAGCATGCACACTGGCAGAATGCGAGCTGCTAACGGGGACGTTAAACACGGCAAACGTTCCAGAACAGAAGAGCGGCTTCGGTTGATAAGTAAACCAACGCGCGCGGGCGGGGGGGGGGGGGGGGGGGGGGGGGGGGGGGGGGGGGGGGGGGGGGGGGGGGGGGGGGGG
>JAODKC010000082.1:22942916-22961574 GCA_026777985.1 Mormyrops attenuatus
CCCCCCCCCCCCCCCCCCCCCCCCCCCCCCCCCCCCCCCCCCCCCCCCCCCCCGCCCCAGACCCCCGACTGAACCGTATTTATTATTGCAGCACGAAACGGGCCAAGGGACAAACGAGGGGAGGTGACGTGATACGACACCGTCACGCGTGAAAATAAACGGAGAAAGCGGGAGACTGGAGCCAAGGTAATTGCTGTCAGCTGCAAAAGTCGGCTGAAAACTGGCTCCTTGTTCCCATTGTAAATCGACATTTTTTCTTTGTCTTTATGAAGCAATGGAGCAGTGTACCTGTCCTCAACAGCCTTTTGTAGAACCCAAGGCTGGTAAAGGCATTTAAAGCATTTTAAAGGTATTTCACTTGTCCCTGACATTTATAATAAAAGGAACAAAAACGTCATTTTATAGTTCAGGAAGTCGGCACAATGAATATAGCCCAAATGTTTAAGATTTCTGGAAGTTCAAAAGGACGCAAGACAAAATGCTTTTCTTATGATGCCCACACTTCCTGAAGACCGCTGTTTTTGGGTCAGCATATCTTAAATATGTCCGAAATATTACTTGTTGGTCTTTATACACGAATCGCGGTTTGCACTGCGATGGATAAATCCGGCCACGGACAGGTAGAAAGAGCTGAAAGGGAAACTCATTCAGCTCCGACTGCTCGATTAACATTAAATGGGCCAACAGGATGCTGGGATCCCACCGCTGCGAGGGGCTTTTAATGTGTTACTGGGTCAGGCGAGCAATGTCTGAGTCCAGCTGCTGGAGATGAGAGTGGAAATGCTGAGCTTGGAAGCAGAGCATCTATTCTCCATCCATCTGTTCCACATCACTGGGTAACCGTGGTACGAGGACACTGATGCAAAATTCTGTAGGCAATGCCTTCAAGGCAGGGGTCACCAACCCTACTTCTGGGAGACCTTGTACCACCCTGTATCACTTTGTACCACCATTTACCACCCTGCAGAGGTTAGGTGCAACCCTAATTTAACACACCTGATACAGATAAGTATTAGAACCAGAAATGTTGAAGCTAAGCTGGCTCTGTTACTGAGATGCTGCTGAAGGGCCTGATTACCTGTATCAGGTATGTTAAATTAGGGCTGCACCTACACAGTGAGACAAAAGTACCTCTCCCCAGGTTACAGTGGGGTTATGTTCTGATAAACTTATCATAAGGCAAAAATACATTCTAATACAGTACATCTAACCTAAGAAATATCATAGCCTAGCCGAGCTTACATTTAAAACATGCACTTATATTAGCCTGCAGCTGGGCAAAATCATTAACAAAAAGCCTATTTTATAATAAAGTGTTGAATACATTATGCGATTTATTGAATAAGGTACCGAAAGTGAAAAACAGAATGGAACTGGCATACCCATTGTAAAGTGGAAATGTCATAACATGGACCGTCATAACCCAGGGAGCATCTGTACCAATTTGTACCTTTGAGGGTACAGTTACTTGTCACTTGGATCTGTCAATTGTAACCTAGTTGTAAGTAAGAGTACCATTTAAGATATAGAAATGTACATTTTTGTACGATTTGGGTACATTAATGTTGTTTATACCTTGGGAACAAATCATACCTGGTCTGTACCTTTTTTTTGACAGTGTATGCTCTGTAGGGTGATAGATCTTCAGGAGCAGGGTTGGAAACTACTGAACTAAGGGAACACTTCATAGGACAATTTCCCTTCCACACTAAATTACTGGGTGTTTCTTTATATCTATATGGACGTGCAAAAAATTAAGAGACCACTTTATATTTTTAATACATCTGCATTTTTAAATCCTGGTTTAATCCTGGGTCTGCTGGCAAAAGGCTATGCTGAGCAGCAGGTTGCTTCCAGGTTCCAAAATTATAAGACAGCAGTACAACTAAATAAGGTGAAGCAGGAGACACTGGGAACGACCAGAAACCAGCCAGGTGAAGGGCTCAAGCGACTTTCTAATGCCAGAGATGACTGTTAACTTAGGTATCTGACTGTACCTCATGAATCAGAGGATGACATAAAGTGACCTTCAAAAGGAATGGGAAACATTAAGTGCGGGTGTGAAATGCACTGCGAGAGAAGTCCGTATCAGGCTTGAAGCAGAAAAAGTCCCACAAGACAAGGAAGAAGCCCTTCATTAATGAGAAACAGAGAAGAACCAGGCTGCAGTTCGCAAAAATGTATATGTTATTCACAGATGCACAGTCATAAATTGAGAAATGAGTGAAACAAAAAAAATGTGCTGTGGTCTCTGAATTTTCTCCATGCTTTGCATACAATATCTCCTGGCTTTTTAGTTTTATATATATATAAACACACACATACACACACACACACACACACACACACAGACACACACACATATATATGTGGGAGGTGCTTCCTGGGATTCAAACTCACAACTTTTGTGTTGTTCAGCTAGAAAAGATGTTGCTTGTTATGCTGCATGCAAGCTTTGACCCAACTAATCATGCACACTGTGGTTTTACAAGGTGCAGTTTTGCACATCAGACCCTTAGCTGGTCCATGCAAAATTTAATTTTGGCACCTTCATTGAGTGGATGGGTCCATGACCTTGATGGACCGGGAGCTGGGTCGCTTTGACTTGTATGAATTGGGTGTGTGTGTTATCAGAGAGTTCCAGGAGGAATGAATTGTCAGCAGAGGGGACGGGGGGGGGTGATTAAAAATTAACTTCGCATAGTGCCTGGGCTCACGCCAGTTCAGAGCAGCATTCCAATCGGAAATGACAATCAAGCAGATCTGAAGAAAGCAGGTGTGGAATGTTAACAGGCTTCCTGAACCCTATGTGAGTCTGTACTCTTTTAATAACTGCTGACGAGCTCCTTTGGCTTGGCACCAATCACTGATGGGTGTGGGACGTTAAACAGTCACTGCATGTTCTGTAAACACGGCAGACTGTGTCCTTATCGGACCAGACGTACATGACATCACCAAGGCTGTTTACTGCTTGGTCCTGGCACCAAAATGGCTGCCATCATTGTTGGCTAGAGTAACGTTCGTACCTGGGGTGACATCAGAAGAATATGCCTTGGGCATACTTTTACTATCAAAGTTATATCGAAGAAACAGCGGGATGAATGACATAGTGTGATTCTGTTCTGTAGCAAAAGGAGCAAACCTTTTGTCAGGGGAGTGGAGGCAAATTTAACAAAATGGCAGAGAGGGATGCAAACAACATGTAGCTATTTCAATGCTAAACGGGCTAAGGCAGGGTGTAGGCCCAGGTCTTTGTTTAATGAAAGATCCAGTCATATTAGTAAGAGGTAGCTAAATTAAAAAAGTGTTTTCGTTGCTTCGATAGATTCAGTATTAAGCTTCATAGCCTAGGTGAAAGTCTTCCCATAGTGCAGTTAAGATACGGGAAAATCATTACAAATCCTATCAGCCCCTTGAAATCAAATCGAAGCAGCCCAGCATTTAACCTGGAGATTGCCCCCAGATTCCTGATATCTGATAGCTTTTCAAACACATAAATCCTGGGCTGATGTGGAAGGAGCCCAGAGACGGGCCATTAAAACAAGTCTGCATCCACCGTGATCTGGACGAGGTCATGAAGAAGGAGCGAAGGATGCTGGTGAAACGGTATACGGCACAAATATGTAGGATTAGCGATGTGAATTTTTAGGCTCTGAGTATCACTGTGGGTTTTATTTTTAAAGCCGCGGCCTCCCCTGAGATGTGGAGCGGCCCCAGGATCGATATCTGCGCATTACGGATTCACCGTGCATCACGCATGACCTTGCGCATTCTCTCTGTCCACCCAAGAGACCCCACACAAATATTCTGTAGCTGACGTTGTTGCCTGTGAGCTTTCACCGCTCTCCCGCAATACCACAAACGCTGGGATTGGCCATTTGCCCTCAGGACTATTAGCCTTTTACATTTCAATGGTGAGATACCAGACGTAAATGGAGAACCATTAAAACCAGGGACAGGGCCTCAAAGTACGAGGACCGGTTCTTGGTTGGCCCATTAGGCGACATAGGCGGCTGCCTAGGACACCACCTTCTGAGAGAACGGCAACTCAGCAAGCCGATTTCATTTTGACTCAGACAGGGGCGCCGGCAGTGAAGCTTGCCGAGGGCCTCACATGGGTCTCGAGCGGCACTGACAAGCACAGCCTAGATGCTGATGGTTGCTACCTGAGCAGGTGCTGGAAATGATGCTGTGGGGTGATGGTCTGTCCGCTGCTCTCCTCTGCAGTGACGCTCCTGGACTCGATGTCAGCGCTGGGGGACCTGGGCTGGGAGGCCTACCCTGCCGAGGGGGTGAGTACAGAACCGGGCCCTCGCCACAGTAAGAGGAAGGTAATGATGATGATGATCATGATGATGAGGATGGTGACATTGGGCGTCATCATCTGATCCATCTTATTTTGAAAGAACCACACACACTCACCACGTAGACACATGTGTGAGGTTATGCATGTATAGACACAAACCGACTGGTAATATGGATTTGGGGGGTTCTGTTATACCCTGGTACCAGTGTAGAGTGGGTAGAGTGCTATAATAGCAGCTACAGGGCAATGGTTGAGATGACCCACAAATGATGTCACGTCCTGTTTCCTGTCTCGGTCGCTCACCCAGCAGGAGTGGGTGTCAGAGTCTGGGGAGACATTCACACGGCAGCTGTCCATGATATTACCACCCCACCCACCCAAAAGAACCCAAAATCTGATGCCTCTGTTTCCCCAAATGACAACAGGGCAACAACCCTGACCTTTCAACACCCTAATTGCCCAGGCAAAGGTCATGCCACGGGGGATTACTGAGCCTGACCCTTGACCCTTGAACTTGGGACGCCGTAATTGGCTTAACTTTCCCTGTTCTGTTTACCTTTCTGTCGATGGAGACGGTGCCGGCCGAGAACCAGATGTTTGAGGGCTGCTTAACTTAGAGATTATTCATGGTCACGGATAAACGAGGGGGCCTTCAAGAAAGAGAGGGATGAGCAAAGTTACAGGGTATGGGGGAAAAATAATGAAATGTTTTCAGCCACAGAGAGTCTTTCAGCCTCAGAGAGTCCTTCAACCACAGAGAGTCTTTCAGCCTCAGAGAGTCCTTCAGCCACAGAGTCTTTCAGCCACAGAGAGTTTTTTTGCCACAAAGAGTCTTTCAGCCACAGAGAGTTGATGCTGCTGGGCCTTTACATTAACCACAGGTCCTTTGCTTCAGCAGAAGCTGATTGGTGGGATCTCCCATGACTGTGTTGATGCATGGCTGAATCTACCTTTTCAGAGGCCCCAGGCAAAGCTTTACTTAGAGGCCCCCCTACCAAGAAAATTGATGATCATTTCACATCCTCTGAAATGCAGATAACTGAGGCCCTAGGCAGCTTGCCTGTTCTGTCCATAGTTAAAGCCGGCCATGTTTCTGCCTGCGCATTAATATTTTAATTTGATGTATTTCGTTTTGCTTTTTACTTTTGTGTAATTATTTGTATTTATATTTATATGAATACATAATATATTTTTTTCATGACTCTGTTTGGGTCCTCTTATGCCCAGTGGCTCCCAGGCAGCTGCCTAGTTTGCCTACGCCTGGATCCCGCCTTGTGTAGAGTGGTTGGAATTAAAATAGACGGTTATGAGTCATTACTGAATGCCACGAGTCATTAGTAAGTTATGAATTATTATTATGCAGTGTTTCCCAACCCAGTCCTTGAGGACTGCCGGACAGTCCATATTTTTGCTCCCCCCGAATTTCCAGCCAATCAAAAACACCAAATACCTGCCACTGGTGTTTTGGGAGCAGGGAGCAGCGTTAATGTGGACTGTCTGGAGGTCCCTGAGGACTGGGCTAGGAAACACTGTTATAGAGAATTGGTCATTACCAGATGAGTATCAGATTACTGAGTATCAGTAGTCATTTAAAAAAATACCTGAATTTGTACTACAGTGAAGAGGGGTTCAGGCACAAAAGTTCTGACAAATTCCCAAATTTCCGATAATTCCTTGAGAGCAGCCCAGCTTCTGATACACTGTCCCGCCGTCTCCCGTCTGCAGTGGGAGGAGATCACGGTGATGGACGAGAAGAATATGCCCATGCGCACCTACCAGGTGTGCAACGTGATGGAGGCCAGTCAGAACAACTGGCTGCGGACGGGGCACATCGCCCGCCAGGGCGCCCGCCGCGTCTATGTAGAGATGAAGTTCACGCTACGTGACTGCAACAGCCTGCCGGGCGTGCCGGGCACCTGCAAGGAGACCTTCAACCTGTACTACCACGAGTCAGACAACGGGGGGCTGCGACACGTGCGAGAGAGTCAGTACACCAAGATCGACACCATCGCCGCGGACGAGAGCTTCACGCAGACGGACGTGGGCGACCGTGTCATGAAGCTGAACACGGAGGTGCGGGACATTGGCGGGCTCACCATGAGGGGCTTCTACCTGGCCTTCCAGGACGTGGGCGCCTGCATCGCCCTGGTCTCCGTGCGCGTCTTCTTCAAGCGCTGCCCGCACGCCGCGCACAACCTGGCACTCTTCCCCGACACGGTGACGGGTGGCGACTCAGCCCTGGTGGAAGTGCGTGGCTCCTGTGTGGGTGACGCCCAGGAGCTGGAGCCGCCCCGCATGTTTTGTGGTGCCGATGGCGGCTGGCTGGTGCCCATCGGCCGCTGCATCTGCAAGCCCGGGTTCGAGGAGCGAGAGGGCCGCTGCCAGCGTGAGTACATATGGTCGTCGAAGCGGAGCCCATGCTTATGGGCGTGGGGGGCCAGTGTGTGGTTCAGCGGGTCAGGATGGCTTGCCTATGATCATTAGGTTGTTGGATCAAATCCTAGCGATAGCACCTAAACAAGGCATTTAACCCTGAGTCACACATTTTCTCAAAAAATACCCATTGCTTTGGATAAAAGTGTCCACTGAATGTATATATGAAGCAGGGAGTAACAGCGTTTCATGGAAATTGGTGACACTGTAGCCAAAGGTCTGCTACATGGCTATCAATAAACTGTTACTAATAATTTGTTAATGTATTAGTAAATAAAAAAGATTTTCTTGCAATCAAATTTGAAAATGTCTTTCAAAATGCCTCACAAAGATTTTATTAAAGAGCCTGTAAATCACTTTCAGCTAAGAAGCAACGCATTAGTAAGCATGCTTATAAATCAGTTATACCTCAGCCTTAACGGTTTGCTCCTTACATACTAATAAACTGTTACTAATCATTTGATAAGATATTAATAAATAAAAAGATCCAGTTGCAATCAAACATAGACATGTATTATAAAGGTACTTGTCTCTTATGTATTTACTTAAGAGCTTGTAAGCGCTCGCTTTTTAACTCATTTATAATTATGCTGACTAACCCATTATTTATATTCATATTTATAAGTGATTTCCAAGCTATTTTGAAAATATCTCAAACAAGATACAATTCTAATAAATGTAAAAAATTCTGAATGAATTTTTCCGTTTATTACTATATCATCAAATGATTGGTAACAGTTTATGGGCTGGCCCCCCATCCTGGGCCGATGCCCGCCTCGTGCCCGTAGCTTCCGGGATAGGCTCCGGACTCCCCACGACCCAGAAGGATAAGCGGTTTGGAAAATGGATGGACGGATAGTAACGGTTTATTAATGGCTAAAGAGCAGGACTTAGAGCAGAGTGTTACAGGAAAATCAAATAAAGGAACAAAAGTATTAAATACTCTTTGTCAGCTGGGGGTGCGGCTTTAGTGACCTGCGCTGTTTCCTTCGGGGTGATGGAGCGTGTCACTCTGTTGCCGTCTTTTTTGTCCCCTGCAGCCACCAGTAGTTCAGCTGATGGCCCCCCTTCTTGCTTATTGTTTGATTGTTGGTTAGATGAAGGCTAGTCTCTCACTCTAAAAATATGGCTCGCTCTCCATTAAGCCCAATAAAACGATGGCTTTTACAGTGTCACACGACCTGCGGGTGGGTAATTGTCTGACACAGCAGGTTGTCTCACTGCTGGCATTCAGGTCCAGAATCCTTCGCAGGCATGTGAGGGTCTGTACCTTTTGCATATGGGTTTTGAACCTATAACCTCCAGGTGACAGGTGCTGGTCCTCCTCCACCAGGCAGCCGGGGCTGTCTCGGCGCTGCCCGCATTCTGAGCTCTCTTTGTGCTCGCCGGCCAGCCTTGCCGGCGGTTGCCGCCCAGCGGCATCCGCCGTCACTCCCTCAGGTGCTCCTCCACGCGGTGGCTCCACACGGTGGCTCCTAGCTGCTAATGCTGCAGGTGGGCTAATGGATTGAGTGGTATTACATGTAATTAGGGCAGGAAACTGGTGTCAATAGCACATGGAGTATTTATCAGTGTTTTTGAATTTGACTGTGATGCTTTTTGTTTTCCCTGAAGTGCATGCTTGAGAGGATGAAAATTTTAGCAAAAAGAATAAAACGGAGGAGCAGACATTTTAAAACCCACCCATCTGTCATCTGAGATTGGGAGAGGGATTTTTGGTGATAGTCTCTCTCTCTCTCTCTCTCTCTCTCTCTCTCTCCCTCTCTCTCTGGAGTGGAGTGTTTTTATGGGTGTGTGTGCAAAACTGAAGCAGAACTGGCGACAGTCCTCGTTAGGTCACCAAAGGGAATGCTTTGTGCTTCATTCATGGGCCTCACAGGCAGGGAGCTTGGGATATGAATTTCTTATAAGCTGGGAAATTAGCCTGGGCTTCTTCCGAAGGACCTCACTGTGTCGCCATCCACAGAGAAGGGGTTAAAAAATGAATAAATCAAACAGGAATGAGTCAGGTAATTACAGCATCATCTGAGAAGGAAGAAAAATGGTTTTAATAACTCCCCTCTGGGACAGGGTCCAGGGAAAAGGGGGGAATCTATGCTTTTTACACATCATGAAGGCCACCACGAAGAAACACCTACATGTAAATAAAAGATTCAAAGCTCCTCAGAAAGGCAGACAGGCATCATCTCCAATGTCACTCATCACAAGCGGTAATGGATTCAAATCTGGGTCATTAGGCTTTCTGACAGGTGCTAATGACCTCATTAATATGTCCTGCTTCTTTGGTTTAAATGGCTGTCACCAGTAATTACTGCTGTCTCTCTGCTATTCGGTATCTCTCTCAAGATTCTCCACCAGCTTCAGCATCCTCCGAATCTGAGGGCTACATTCCTAGAAGTCGCTTTCTGTCCAAGGCAGATGGGGATCTCGGTAGTCCATCCTAGTCCATAACAATGATGTGTCCTCGAGTCCCGCCTCCGCAGCGTTTTGATACGCTGGCTGACCGACAGCGACTCTGGCCACATGTTCCACTGACAGCATCATAGCACATAACACAAGGCTTGCGTGAGGCTGTTAGCTATAAACAAAATGTTCTGAACATGCACTTTACCTCTTAGTATGTGAGGATAAATAGAGGGAGAACGAGGGAGTGTGAGAGAGAGAGAGAGAGAGAGAGAGAACTGTCACATGGGCTACAATGCCCGTGAGTGCTTCAGAAGTGCAGTGAGCTGAATGGCCAGTTACGTAAAGAAAGATGCTCCTGAACCTTTCCAGTGAGAGCTGTGACTGTGTGAGATGGTGTGGGTGTGTATCATCTATCTGTGTGCATCAGCGGCTCCGCATTGTCCAGCCAAAAGCCTTCAGCCCTGAGTCTGTGGTATGACCAGCACACAATAGCATCTCCAGCTGCCTCTGGCCGTAATAGCTACTTGATATTTATGTGTCTTCATTGCTGAGTGTGCTGCACCTGTAAAAAAGAAAAAAAATAAGAAAAACAGAGAGAAGTCACTACCAAAAAGGGCTACCTTAGCTGTTTCCTGTTTCTGTGATTGAAATCATTCTGAGATGTCCTCCCAGCTGTAATGGGCTGCTATCCTGGTCCATGGTGAACAGTTATGGAGGACGGATGGATGTTTTCTCAGCTTGAGCTTGTAGCTCTGTACCGGATGTTGCATTGCTTGCCAGGGCTCCTTCTGCAAAACTGAAGAAACTCAGTCAACAAACTGGTTTCGTAGTCACTCTCGTGCATTTTGTTTGGGTGTTATGCATGTTTCTCTCAGTGAATGTCTGGTGCTCAGCATGTTGGAAGTGGGGAGATGCCGGGGCCTTACCTTCTCGACCCCACTGGAAGCATGGCCACCCGTTTGAGCATCTGAAGCTACTTCTCAAAGGGCTTGTGGATCAGAGGCTAGGCCCTTTCTGGGGGTTGTTCCGGGCTCGGTTCTTGTGAAGGGCATTATGGGTACTTTTTGTGTACATGTTGTGTATGGTTTTACACAACCATAGCATGAGGCTCACAAAACCAGGCAAAAGCAAAAGGCTCTGGACACTGACTCTTGCCATCAGGATCCTTGAACCATGGTTGAGAAGCAGTCTGGATCACTTTGCTTTGGTCAAGATCCTTACCTGCCCTGGTGGGAGCATCTTCTAGCATCTAATGGGCTAAGCAGCCCAACAGCAGTGAGGGGTCTCGTTCCCACAGGATCGGGCAACCTTCCGGGCGTCTGCCTCTCTAGCTGCCTCCCATGCCCTGTGACAGCGCGTCTCATTCCTTCGGCTTTCACGCCGGGGGCTGGGAGTGCTCGCTGAGAGGGCTCCGCCACCACCACGCTGTGAAATCCCACGCATCCGCAGAAAATAACCTGATTAGCGCAATGTGAGAGTGGTTACGTAAGACAGGGAGCGAGCCTGACCCACTTCCAGAACCCCCCAGTTCCCAGAGGAAGGCGCTGGGCCCTGGCAACTGCTGTGCCTGCCTCACCATCGTCATCCTCATCATCAGCAGCTGCTGTGTCTCCTCCCTTTTAGCCTCATTTCCTCTGCACCATCTCCCATCATCTCCTCTCATTCCTACTGTACCTTCCCTGTCCCCCCCCCCCGACCTTCCCCATCTAACTCCTTTTTCTGCCGCTCCCTTAATCTTATTCGATGCTCTTCATTTCTGATTTTCTGCTCTCTCTCTTTCTGGTCTCCCTTTCAATACTTTCATGTTTCAATCTGATCCCCTCCTGGTCTCAGTTCAAGCCTCTCCTGCTCTCCATCTGACCCCCTCCTGGTCTTGATTTAAACCTTTCCCGGTCTACAGTTCTGAACCTCTTCAGGTCTTGATCTGAACCCCTCCTGGTCTCCTATTCTGAACCCCTTTCAGTGTCTTGTTCTGAACCCGTCCTGATCCCCTGTTCTGAACCCAGATGGGTATCTTGTTCTTAACCCCTCCTGGTCTCCTGTTCTGAACCCCATCAGGTCTCGATCTGAACCACTCCTGGGGTCCTCTTTTGAACCCCTCCCAGTCTCCAAATCTATGTCCCTCCCAGTCTTTCTTCCGGAATCCCTCCTGAGGTTAAACTCCTGCTCCTTTCCCCTTCCCTTCCCTGCCTCCCTCTCTCCCCACACACTCTCCTTCTCCTGGGCCTCCCTATCTTCTTGGTCTTGCCCTGCAGGCATGCTGCCAATCTCCTCTCCATCCCCGTTTTCTCCTTTGGCCCTCTCCTCTCCTTACCATCCTTTCCGCTCCTGAGTTACCAGCCTGTGTGTTCCTCTGCGCTTTAGTTATTGGGGTGAGAAGCGGTGGTTCACGCCCCTGTGGGACCCCCTCACACCCTCTGCCACTTCACTAACACCTATGCAGAAAGGGATCCATCGTCCAATGTATAACTACAGTTTACAGTAAGTGCCTGAGGTGATATATTTTTAGTCCTAGAATCCATTCCAGTCATTGCTCGGAGTATACGACGATCGTATTGATTGGGCCACCTCTTCGCCAGCTAAGGTAGCTAGTTCCGGCGGGTTATGAACCTGCCAGAGACCGTTCACTCTTCCTTTGCAGCCAGTTGTCCTCTCTTGGTCCACACAGATTTGTACCTCCTTGGAGAGGAGCAGGGGTCTAGCTAGAAATTCCGGGCCCCCTGACAAAATATCACCTTGGGCCCCCCTGCCCGAATTTATGTATAATTTAATGTATTAAAGGGTCCTTGTCAAGTGCTGGGCTCCCTGAATCTGCCATGGCATCCATGCCCCTCTGACACTGCAGTGGAGGGGAAAGGCATTGCAGCAGGGCCTGTTCAGCATGACACTGGCGCTGTAGGCTCTGAGAAGTCCAAACTCTCACCCGGCCCGCCGCATTCCCGGCCTGCTGTGTTCCCGGCCCGCCATGTCTCTGGCAGTCCCCCTTCCTGTCAGTTTGGGATTCAGGACTACTTTGCCCAGCAGATTAGGCAGGATTCCCCGCAAGGCTGTAAGTGGGAGTCCCGCAACTCCCAAGGAGGATGAGGAAGTGCCCGGTGGAGAGACACAGCTGGGGGCGCTATGATGACATCATCATGGCGACCTGGCCATGTTTATCTGTGATTTCCAGCCTCCCTGCAGCGCCCAAATGCCCCGGTCAAGGCTGTGCCGTCTGGAAGCCTGAAGCGGTGGCAAGTGGGAGCGCCCACATCTGAAAGGAGTTTGGAAGCAAGCCTCGCATCCTCTTGCAGCCAAACGTAGAGCTGTAGGGGCGGACCCCAGGCTGGGGGCTCTGTTTTTGTTTGTGTGGGCTAAAAGTTTTCTTTCCCTTTTAGATTAATGGGCTGCAGTGCCTGTAATTGAACAAAGATGGTCCACGGCGGGGTCTGCAGGGGTCCTGCTGATTCCGGCGTTCCCCTGTGGCCCCGCGGAGAAACGCCACCTTTGACAGGGAGCCAGAGGAAGTTGTTAATTGGGTGCACGCCTCAGGAATGGGGGGGGATGGGTTAGGGCTGAGATTAGATCTGTATGTCTTTGCAAAGAGAAGAAAGACTCCAACACGTAGACAGATGTTTCCCTCACCCCCGGCTTCTGGGTGTCTGCTGCTGCAGTGAAGTCACTCCCAGACCTCGAACATGGACGTTTTCTCTTTCAACCAGCATGTTACCTGCTGTGCCGTGTCCATACTGTACAGATGATATGTGGCATTACAACATTGTTGCTGTTATATGCATGGTACAGCATTTACTGCCGAACACAGAGACATCTGCTGAAAGCTGATTAGTGTTTCATGGCATGGAACATGCAGGGTTGAAGCAGCCATCTGGCATACCGGGCATTTTCCCAGTGGGCCGGTAAAATTTATCGTGGAGACCCCCCCCCCCGCTAAGTAAAATTAATCGTGGAGTCCCAGTCCCACATGATTTACATCTCCATAAATCCGACCCTCTACTGGATAAGAGGCTTGAATGTGGATGGATAGATGGAGGGGGAATGAGACGTCTGAGGTTTCAGGAATCGCTCAAAGGTTTAACAGGAGAGCTGCTGTCATCCTGACATGGAGCAATGATGGAGCCCTTCCAAAAATTTTTAATGACGGAAGATTTGCCATGTTTTTGACTTGCCCTTGAGCATTAAGCCGATGCACGAGCCCCACTCCCGGCCCCATGGGGGACGCATCTCTGATCCCCTGCCGACCACGGTGTTTCCCGGGGGGTGATGAAGAAACAGTGGCATTTTTTTTAACCTGCAGTAGTGCAAAGTCCACTTTTTAACAAACGTGACAGTCTGCTGTTTCGGCGAAGCCACTGATGTCCAAGGGATGATGTTTACTCTGATACTGGAGTGCTGCCCCCTCCCTGTACCCTCAGCTATACCCATTGCTGCATTACCCGTGCCCTCAAAAGCTCCTTCTCATTATCCTGTAATGGTAGAATAGATTCTCCATCATGCTTTGTGTGCAGATGAGTGGGTTTGTTCTGAATGGAACAAAGCCCAGTGCCTTCACTGCTCTGCTTTTGTTTGTAGTCACACAACCTGGAGACACTGACACAAAGCATGGGAACATTGTGAGAAAGTATGGGGACACTGTCACAAGGGCTGGGACACTGTCACAAGGGCTGGGACACTTTCGCAAAGGCTGGGACACTGTCAGAAAGTCCGGGACACTGTCAGAAAATCTGGGACATTGTCACAAATCCTAGGGACGCTGTCACAAAGGCCGGGGACACTATGCGAAAGCCTGGGACACTGTCACAAAGGCCGGGGACACTATGCGAAAGCCTGGGACACTGTCACAAAGGCCGGGGCCAATATGTGAAAGTCTGGGACACTGTCAGCAAGGCCGGGGACACTATGCGAAAGCCTGGGACACTGTCACAAAGGCCGGGGCCAATATGTGAAAGTCTGGGACACTGTCAGCAAGGCTGGGGACACTCACAAAGGCTGGAGATGCTGTCAGCAAGGTCCGTGGTCCAGACCACCTCATAACCCTGATGCATGGCTTCATTAAACTCCTCAGTTGTCTCCATCTATCCTAACAGCTAAGAGGAAACAAGAGTCAGCATACAGAGGACGTGGCTGGGAATCAGTAAAACTCCTGCATGGCGTCCCACCGCACAGCGGACAGGTCATCAATAAAGAGCTGTCCCAGTGGCTAACTGCATCGCTGGCATTTCATCAGTAATGACTCATTAGGAGCTGCCTCAGTGGAAGACAGCCTATCCGTTAGATAGAGATCCATGCAGTTACTTTTTGAACCCTCAGAAAGATTTCTGACACTGTCCGGCTTCTGAGGACGTGCATGACTTTGCTTTAAGGGTCCCTTCACATGATGGTGCTTGTAAGATCATTGAGAAACATGTGTCATAGGTACCTGAATAAGAGAACCATCCCCTCGCTACCCAAACAGTGTCAAACAACAGGGACACACTGCTCTTCTGATTTACACTGGAGGTCGTCAGCATTTTCCTGGACTCCGTGCTATTTCCTGCCTTCTAGGTTTCCTGCCAGGAATCATTCTGGGAAAAATATCACCTAGGTGATAGTAAATTGAATAAAATGTCCTAATTTAATAGCCCGTTTAACATGGGGTTAAGTTAATGGTATGAAAACTATGCTGCGTGGTTGTCCAAAACTCATAAGCAGACCCCAAGACACAAGGAATGTAAACATCACGTTGTGGATTTATGCTCCCTTTCTCGTTCTCCTTGTTTGGGATTTAAATGAGGGTTTTTTGAGGGGGATTCAGTTTTGCAGAGGCTTCCCCTCTCCCTCCTCACTGAACTCCTGACAAACAACAACATGACAAAATGAGTCAAAGTAACTGCTCTCATGCAGAGCAGAGCTGAATCCTGTCAGCCATCCCATAACTAACCAGCCCCCCCCCGCCCGGCGGGCCGGGGGGGGGGGGGGGGGCGCAGACTGAAACAAATAAATATCGATCCATGGAACTGCTGAGAGCCTTTGGCATAGTCTGCAACAATTGGGGGTGTGAAACAAACTAATCAAAAATCTATGAAACAATGTGACAGGTGTCGGGGGGGGGTGACAGGTGTCCACCTTTATAGATTCAGCTTGCCTTACCTATTCACCTTTCACATACCTGATTCTGATCTGGGGTGATGTGATTATGTGATGTGAGGGGTAGCGTTGCAGGAGGTGTCTGTAATTAAAAGGCTTGATGTTTAAAAGGCTTGATCATAGGAGGAAACACTCTGTGGTCGTCATAGGAGGGGGATCTGTCCTATATTGGCACAAAACTGTAGGAGTCGTGTGTGCTTTTGGGTGAAAGTATTTTCTGAGACTTCTGCTATTATGCTGAGCAACTTGGAACAGCACTGAGCATCATGGTACCGTGCTGAGCATTCCGGTACTGCGGTGAGCATCCAGGTACCAGCTGAGCATCCCGGTACAGCACTGAACATCTTAGTACAGTGCTGAGCATCTTCGTACAGCTCTGAGCATTCTGATACATCGCTGGGCATTCCAGTGCCAGCTGAGCATCCCAGTACCATGCTGAGCAACTGGGTACTGTGCTAAGCATCCCGGTACAGCACTGAACATGTTGGTACTGCACTGGGCATCCCGGTACAATGCTGACCATCCTAGTACCAGCTGAACATCCCAGTACAGCACTGAACATGTTGGTACTGCGCTGAGCATCCCGTTACATTGTTGAGCATCCCGGTACAGTGCTGAACATCTTGGTACAGCACTGGGCATCCCCGTACCAGCTGAGCATCCCGATACAGTGCTGAGCATCCCGGTACAGTGCTAAGCATCCCAGTACAGCACTGAACATCTTAGTACAGTGCTGAGCATCCCAGTACCAGCTGAGCATCCCGGAACAGCACTGAATATCTTGGTACAGTACTGAGCATCCCGGTACAGTACTCAGCATCCCAGTACCAGCTGAACATCCCAGTACAGCACTGAGGATCCTGGTACAGCGCTGAACATCTTGGTACAGCACTGGGCATCCCGGTACAATGCTGAGCATCCCAGTACCAGCTGAGCATTCCGGTACAGAACTGAACATCTCGGTACAGCGCTGAGCATCTCGGTACAGCACTGAGCGTCCTGGTACCAGCTGAGCATCCCGGCACAGAACTGAACATCTTGATACAGTGCTGACTATCCCGGTACAGCACTGAACATCTTAGTACAGCGCTGAGCATCCCAGTACCAGCTGAGCATCCCGGCACAGCACTGAACATCTTGGTATAGTGCTGAGCATCCCGGTACAGTACTGAACATCCCAGTACCAGATGAACATCCCGGTACAGCACTAAACATCTTGGTACAGTGCTGAGCATCCCGGTAGAGTACTGAGCATCCCAGTACCAGCTGAACATCCCAGTACAGCACTGAACATCTTGGTACAGTGCTGAGCATGTCAGTACAGTGCTGAGCATCAGGGTTGCCAACTCTTGTGCATCTGGCATGACACGCTTTCAGACTCTCACACTCACACAAAAAATCTTTCGACAGATCTATATTATTCCATTATAAACCTAAAATTAGCTACATCAAAAGCATTAAGCTAGTTTGCAAACCCTACTTACTATGTACAAGGTAATAAACGTTTCCAAACATGTAAATGTATGTAAATGTGTGTGCAGACTTGTCTCAAATTGAAAATCTCATGTCAGCTAGCAAACCAAAGTTGGGAACTCTGGAGCATTGCAGTACAACGCTGAGCATCCCGGTCGAGTGCTGAGCATCCTGGGACAACACTGAGCAGCAGCCCTTTGGGTCTTCTGTTTCTGCCCCGGGGGACCCTCATTGGCAGCCTGTGAGGTGCTCATTCACCAGCTCAGTTCAGCCTGAACCCTCCAAGCTAGCTGGACCATTCTGCTCCCATTCAGACTCAGATCTCCACGTTACCCTGCATAGATAGTGCACCAGGTGGGGAATCTGTCTCTGTGGATACATTGTTGTTGTTTTTGACTATACAAAACACATGTGAATGATTTTGATTGGCCTGTTTGTTTGTTTGAGCAGCTCATATCACTGTAATTGGTAGATCGATCAGTCACACAGCACGCAGACGCCACAGGCTAACGCCCCCACGCAGAGCCCCAAACGCAATATGCCGGAGCAATTGCGGCGTGCTAATTGAGCGGAAGGTATAACGGGTTGTTCTCACGTAGATCAAATTACACATATGGAGGAAGAACTAGATTTGTGAATAGTCACATTTTTGGAACGACAGTGTGAAATACTGAGATGCAGTTCAATCAGGGCCTGGCTGTTAAATGTTGTTGCCGTGGAGATTTTGAGAGGCAGATTTAGAAATAGCTAGCAGGTAGCAGGCCGGATTAGGGCAGTGGTTTAGCATAGCAAGGTAAGGGAGTGAATTCATTCATGTCTGTGGAAGGCTGCCACTCCAGTGAAAAATTTCAGTAATTAACCCTGCTGTATTCACCTGAAAACCTCCGGTATTATATATAAATCTGTATGGGCAAGATAGCGTCTACTGAGAAAATAAGTTAACTAGCTAAGCCTACTAATTCAGTGGTTTAGTAATATATAATTGCAGGTAATCTTTGAGTTGCATTGCAGTCTCAGTCTCGCAGTCTCCTGCATTTTCTATTCCTCTGCACATAACTTTTCAGACATCAAATTTTCACGGTGAATTTGTGGCATATTTACATTGTGGTCCTCAGTTTAGGTTTTTACTGCAACCATTTATTATAAACAGTTATAGCCTGAGTTTTGGGGGAAAAGGCAGCGGCCGAGCAGGTGATAAATAATGGACAACAGGCTTCAGCCAAAGACAATAAAACGGCTTCTGTGTGGATGCAGACTGACTTCACGGAGACGCGGAGATGTGAGCATTTTCACATCTCCACATGTCAGATTGAATAACCAGCTTTTATGTCCTTCCCTCACTTAGATTTTGCCCCCCACTGTCCTTACCCCGCACTTGTATTTCGAAGGGACTCATGTACCCCTGATGTCTGCCATAGACACCAGTTTCAGTTTCGGATGATGCTCTTTTCCAAATATGGAACTAAACCAGGGATTTAAACACAAACCTCCCTCCCCACAGCAGCTAGTGTCTTTTGATAACGTAAATGATAGATGTGAAGAGCATTCAGACTCCCATTATTTTTCATTAATAAATTTGACAGCTTAAGCTGAATCCAGCAAAATTTCATGTATCTTCATGTAAATATTGAGTGTGATGGTTTATAAAGCATGATGGGTTTTTCCCCACCTTCTGCCTGTTGTTTCCGGGATGGTCCCATGAAGGCCCTTAGGAGCCCCGCGCCCCGTCTCCCTGCCGCAGTGAGGCCCTTAGGAGCCCCGCACCCCGTCTCCCATCTGACAAGGCCCTTAGGAGCCCCGCGCCCCGTCTCCCTGCCGCAGTGAGGCCCTTAGGAGCCCCGCGCCCCGTCTCCCATCTGACAAGGCCCTTAGGAGCCCCGCGCCCCGTCTCCCTGCCGCAGTGAGGCCCTTAGGAGCCCC
>JAODKC010000082.1:22988961-22998961 GCA_026777985.1 Mormyrops attenuatus
CATCACCTACACCAACAAATGTAACACTGACAGTACAGTGCCTACACCAGCAAACATAATACTGACAGTACATCACCTACACCAGCAAATATAACACTCGAATGTAACATTGTAACATGTAAAGGGTACAACACAGGTGAGGGCAATCAGGGTAGGATAACTGGTAATTGGGACACACCTGGTTAACAAAATAGGTAAGCTTGACATAATGAAACAGCATTAGAAATGGGAAGTGATGTGAAAAATCAAGAAGACGACAACAGTACCAAACATATTTGCTCATGTCATTGCGGGACTGGAAAAAAGCTTCTGTCCGCTCCATCTGCCCTCATGCCTACCCCCATGAACCTTTGCTCTCTCCCCATTCACTGTGCCCAAATTGAAGGTCAGATCCCAGGCAGCAGGACCTACATACACCCCCACACGTATGAGGACCCCAACCAGGCAATCCGCGATTTCGCCCAGGAGATTGAAGTGTCCAGCATTCGCATCGAGCGGGTCATTGGGGCTGGTGAGCTTCAGGATAATTTGCTCAGGGGCCTCAGAGAAGGCAGGGCAGGGACCCTGTGAGGGGGGCTGACTGGGGTGTTTACGCTTACCCAGGTGAGTTTGGGGAGGTGTGCAGCGGCCGGCTGCGGCTGCCTAGCAGACGGGAGATCTGCGTGGCCATCAAGAGCCTGAAGGCTGGCTACTCGGAGCAGCAGAGGCGGGACTTCCTGGGCGAGGCCAGCATCATGGGCCAGTTTGACCACCCCAACATCATCCGGCTGGAGGGCGTGGTCACCAAATGTGAGTTCTCTTATTGGTGGAAATGGGCTGCCTGGGGTCATATGAACAGAGAGCAGTATTTCTGAGCCTTTACTTTACAGGCCAGGTGCAGAGTCTTACCGCCAATGAGCTGGGCGTCCCAGCTCAGTCTTAACAAAGTGGGCGGGGGACAGGGGTGCATGCATATTTATAAACCGGAAGAATGTTAATAATTCAAAGTGCTAATGGGATGCATTTTTTCCCTCTAGGGTCATGAATATTCAGTGGTGCGCATATTAACGCCACATCCATCGCCTCCGCATTTCCCTTCCGTCTCTCCCTCATGCAGAATGCTAATTCTGGCCTTTTGTTCAATTTAGCTTAAACAGTTTTATTACAATAACCAGAGTAGAGTAGCTTCCATTAATTTTAAAAAGGCAAACATTGCATAATTTCACAGCATCATCATGGTCCTCTCCATCAGCAGGAAGCAGTATTTAAGGCACTCAGTGCAAACATCCCCCCTTAATAGTGCTCATTATGGGGGACAAATTTAATTTCTAAAAAGGTACACATCAGGCAGGTCACGGCCGTGGGTTACAGGCCGTTGTGGTGAATTTGGCGTGTCTGCAGTAGGGGTACGAGCTGTTGGTCTCTTCCTGCCCCTCCGAGTAACCAGTCCTGGGTGCGATTCCTGGGGGTGGCGGTGCGGGTCAGTTCCCAGGGCAGGGGCATTCAGTGCCCCCCGGTGGGCAGGCAAAGGTGGCCGTTCATCTGTCAGTGAGCATGTGTGTGTTTATTTGTGGCTGTGGTGTGATGTGTGTGTTTTGAAGGTGGGCCTGGGATAAATGTGTGTGTCTATGCGCATGTGTGTATATATGAGGGTAGGAGGTAGAGTGTCTGTTTTTGTGTAATTATTACATTGTGGGAAGCAGATTTCCTTAGATGTGCCTCCCCAAAGCTTGTGCTCCTGCACATTGTAATAAAAGCCTGAAACTTAATACCTTGTCAGTCCCCAGACTTCAATATTTTAAAAAGTGGAATTTAAAAAACTTCCAAAAGTCTCATATTTTGCTTGGTTAGCTGTGGTTATGGTTATGGCTGGGTAGGACTTAAGGTTGTCATAGTGGAGCCTGAAAGGCTGAAAGCCCATCCCCCTACCCCCCAGATGGCCCCTATACGCCACAAGGCCCAGCACCCTCATCATGTGGCGACAGATTATCAGAAACCCAGATAATGCGTTCAGCTGCTCCTGTTCCCGGCCGGGTGTCGTAGAACCATGCCGTTTTTGGGGGTCATTTGGGGGTTTGCCGCGTCCGCCAGTCGACTCGTTAGCCTGGTGCCAGTCCTGGACCATGTCAGTACTAGGACCCTGAGACCCTATCCTGATGTGATACCTGCACACAGAAAGTGCTAGAACTTGGGTTCTAATTGACGACACGGCAGCTGCGGCGGTACTGTGTCAAAAAATGTTCTCACTCATTAAAAAATGGTTACGGAGCCTCATCTCTTGGGCCGGGAAAAGAAAGGGGCCTGTGTGTGACAGCATTCACAGAAATACTGGGATTAGTTTCTCAATAAATCAAAGTAAGAGCTTGGAAGAGGCAGGAGATGCAGTCAGGATGCTGAAATGGGCCCAAGACCTATCTACCTGAAGTGGGCTGTGACCCAACCCCATGTTTCCCCCTCATGGTTCTCTACCCAGCTGTGTAAATAGGAAGTATGTTGATGGTATACTGTGTACCCTATGTCAAGTGTGGCAAATTTATTGTCCATATAATGTTGTTAAAATCATCGTCTTGGGCAGCCATTTCAAGGATGGAGCAACATTAAAATGAATTAATAATACTGTAACTTGGCCATATATTCCATAATCCTTTGCATAAACCTGAGTATGACATTTAGATACAGTGGAGGGGCTGGGACAGAAAGAAAATGTAGTAAAAGGATTACAGGAGGGGGCAGTGGTTGGCACTGTCACCTCACACCTCTAAGGGTTCAGGCCTCCACCAGGGTTCCATGTGTGTGAAGTTTGCATGTGTTATCATGGGGTTTCCTCTGGGTACTCTGGCTCCTCCCCTCCCAAATTGCCTGTATGTGTGAGTGGATGGTGCGTGAGTGGCTGGTGCGTGAGTGGATGGTGCGTGAGTGGATGGTGCGTGAGTGAATGGTGTGAGTGAATGGTGTGTGAGTGGCTGGTGCGTGAGTGGATGGTGCGTGAGTGAATGGTGCGTGAGTGAATGGTGTGTGAGTGGCTGGTGTGTGAGTGGATGGTGCGTGAGTGAATAGTGTGTGAGTGAATGGTGTGTGAGCGGCTGGTGCGTGAGCGGATGGTGCGTGAGTGGATGGTGCGTGAGTGTGTTCTGCAATGGGTTTCCATGCCATCACGAAGTTCCCCCCCCCAAGGTGTACTTAAGCACCCTGTCCACTGACACACTGCACAGAACAGCAGAACACACACCCCCCCAACACCTTAACTGTGCCACAGGTCGCACATCCCTCAGTCAGACGTTTGTGGGGTTGGGAGGAATGAAGCCAGGCTCACTGCTGTACCTCCAACCTGCTCCCTTTCTTTCAAATGAAAACGTGTTATTTGTGAGCCTGTAAAGTTTCATAAACACAAGGGGTTGCCTGTTTATTCCTGTAAATATTGATGGAAAAGTGACCTGATCTGATCAGGTATCATCAAGCACACAAACACACCTCTGCTTCTACATCTCTCTGTCATAGGATGACAGCAGCTGCTCTAAGCTACCATTCTCTCAATAACAGACAGCAAAGTCATTTCGCTGCACTTAGCCGGGCACTAATTCTCCGTGTCTGATGCGAGATTCATTGTGCCTGGGCTCTCCTGTCTCCCGGCACTGGCTCGGCCAATGAGGAGATATTTTATCAGTTTATTCAGATCCTGCCCAAGCTGGCGAGTGTGCCTGGTACTGGGAGCATTTTCCATGGCTGTGGGGTGCTGGAGGGCCAGGTGCGCGGGCTAAACCCTATTCCCGCTACACCACTTGTACCCACGCTTATCTTCTCCGTAAGTCCATTCATCATGGCCTAACTACTTAGTGCCCCCCCCCACAAAAGAGACCCCTCCCCCTACAAGTGCCCGCTAACAACTCTAGTCTTCCCGTACAAAGATATCCCCAGTGGACCGCTCAGTCTCCTCAGGGCCTGACAGTTATTGACGCCTTTAATTACAGGCTGCTACAGTGATGGAGGCCTACCTGCTGGTGGGCAGGCGGAGGAAGGTAGCTGGAAGGACAGTGGCAGGCCTCCCCGTCGTGTTGTCATGTCCTGCGGGGGATGGGAGAAGCTGTCAGCCCCCCCCCCGCTGTTGGCTCACACCCTCCAGTCTCATTTCTTTGCCATTTCTCATCCCTGCTTTCTCCTTGGCAGGTAAGCCGGTGATGATTATCACAGAGTTCATGGAAAACGGCTCTCTGGACACTTTCCTCAAGGTACGAGACACCAACCAGCTCGCAGTTCATGAGAGTGACCACCTTTGCAGTCCAGAGACAATCTGCTAAAGGAAATACCACTTTAAAAAACAATTAGTCAAACAGTCAGAGCCAGTTAAACCAATTATTTTGTCTGCTAATGTGATTCCAACACGTTAATCACTCACAAAAGATCACAACACTACTTACCTCAACCAAGGTAGCATGAGAGGTAGAGGCCCATGCTTGTGTTTGGAGGACTCCAGTTACACTTTAATCAGACTGAACCCCCCCGCGCCTACGCTCCGGAGGTTAGAAGTGGGCCTGAGTTTCCAGCATTTAGTGACGACCCTTTTTAATTACGGATGTGTAGAGATGGAAATGGGAAATAAAAAATGTCTGCGACGTTCAGGTTGCTAGCGGAGACATAATGGACCAAGAGCCATAAATATTACCCAGTGCTCCCATAAAAAAGCTAATATAATAATGGTTTTGGTTTTTACGGCCGATAGCTCATCGTCATCCGCCTTTCAGAAAACATGCATTTAATTAGGCCTTTCATCAATTAAGCTTCACTCGCTCGATCGCTTGTTCAGATATATAGAGCGACTGTGTAAAACAGCCGTGTGCCACGTTCAGCCTGTGTCGTGATAGCCGACAGACCGCTGCCATGATCATCTTGACAGAGAGTCAGAGGGGTCCTTTGGCGTGGGAGGGTACTCTGATCAGAGATCAGAGTGGCGATCTTCATGAGGACAGCACTCAAAGGCAGAGCCATAGAAAAAAAAAACACTGAGTGAATAGAGGTTTTCATATGCTACCAGGAGCCTCTTAATGTACAGGCCTAGAAAGGCAGACCTTGGCCGTCGGGGAATTGCTTTCCCTATACATACGTCCAAGAATTAATTCTTCACGTTTCTATACCCAGATGTTCCAGCATTTTTCCCCTTGACTTCCGAGTTTCAAGTTCTGTGCTATTAGCTATGATTTCTGGTTTCCAAGGTCCCAGCATCGAGTTCTCATTCCTCCAGGGTTGGATTCTGTGACATCGCAATCACATGTGCATCAATGTGGAGGACAAATGACGAGCAAGTTTCCAAAACTTACCCACTCCACAAGATAGGCCTTTGACAAAAATTTCTGTGCAAACTTAGCAAAAGTTTATAGTTGGAATACAGTGTTTTCTGCAATTATTGGCACCCCTTGTAAAGATATGTAAAAACAGTTAGAAACAATCGTGAAGTAGCTTCATATCACACTGAAAAATTGAGAAAAATCCAACCTTTCATTAACATAAATTTATTCCAAGAAAAAAACCTTCATCAAGAAATAATTATCTTTAACAAAAACACATGTGCCACGATTATTGGCACCCCTGCTTTTAATACTTTGTACAGCCTCCCTTTGCCAGTATAACAGCACTGAGTCTTCTCCTATAACCTTTTATAAGGTTGGAGAATAAAATGCAGGGCACCTGAATCCATTCCTTTTTACAGAATCTCTCCAGGTTATACAGGGTCCTTAGCCATCACTTGTGCACTCTCCTCTTCAGCTCAGCCCACAGGTTTTCGATGGGGCTCAGGTCAGGGGACACAGATGACCATGGCAGAAGCTTGATTCTGCGGTCAGCTACAGTAACCATTTTTGTGTTGATTTGTACATGAGCTTAGGATCACTGTCCGGCTGGAAGATCCAAAGACGGCCCAGTTTTTGTTTCCTGGCAGAGGCAGCCAAATTTTGATTTAAAATGTCCTGGCATTTCATGGAGTCCATAATGCCATGTACCCTAACAAAGTTTCCGGGGCCTTTGGAGGAAAAACAGCCCCACAACATCACAGAACCTCCAACATATTTTACAGTTGGGATAAGATTCATTTCATTATAGTCATCCTTCTTTTTTCGCCAAACCCACCTTATGTTCATTGCCAAAAAGCTCAATTTTTTTTCGTCAGACCATTGAATTTGGTTCCAGTCAAAGTTGTAGTAGTGTTTTGCAAACTGCAGTTGTTACGTTTGTGGTTAACTGACAAAAAAAAACAAACTTTTTCTGGCATACCTTCCAAATAATCTGTTAGCATAAAGACGACTCCCCATAGATATGTTAGATGAGAGACGTGGTAACCTCAAGATTGTCCTTGGTCTTGTAATTCACCAACAGTCATCCTTGGGGATTTTTCTGCCTCTCTTATGATCTTCCTCACTGTACGTGGGGGAAAAATAAACTTGGCTCCTCTTCCAGGCAGGTTTGTAACAGTTCCAGTTGTTGTCCACTTTTTTTTTATTATTGCCCTAACAGTAGAAATGGGCATTTTAAGGCGAGCAGCTATTTTTTAATACCCATTCCCTGACTTATGAAGGTCAACACACTTCTCCCTTATTTGGTTTGTATGTTCTCTAATCTTTCCCATGTTGATGGATGACTAAGGGAATTTGGGCTCTGTGGCACCTAATGTTCATATCCCTGTTAACCAGGAATTCATGGAAAACAGCTTGAAGGTTCCTATTCACTCCACTCAAGTCAAAGATGTACAATTTACATGGGAAACATGCTTCAGTTACATTGTGTTCGCTATAATATACAGGGGTGCCTATAATCGTGGTACATGTGATTTTGTTAAAGATAATTATTTCTTGATGAAGGATTTGTTTTTCTTCAAATAAATTTATTTCAATTAGATAGATTAATTACAGCGGTTAGATTTTTTCTCAATTTTTCAGTGTGACATGAAGCTGCTACACCAAAGGTGGATTTTTTCTTACCCTTTTTACAAATCTTTACAAGGGGTGCCAATAATTGTGGAGGGCGCTGTACATGAGGACTGAGCGAGTTTTGGTTCCAAAATCAATGAAAACTGGACTGAGTTTTAGAAATTTGGTGCTCAGCTCTAGGATTAAGGTGAGGGCTCCGAGGGTTTAGCTTGAGAGGGCATACACAGGAAGCAGAACAGGGTTCGCCGTGAATGGACACTGACCTGACCTATGACTGGGACATGACTTTCTGTCTTCTGTACGTTTCCTGCCTCAGAAACACGACGGCCAGTTCACGATAATCCAGCTGTTGGGCATGCTGCGCGGCATTGCCGCCGGCATGAAGTACCTTTCCGAGATGAACTACGTGCACCGTGACCTGGCCGCCAGGAACATCCTGGTCAACGGCAACCTGGTGTGCAAGGTGTCCGATTTCGGCCTGTCCCGTGTACTGGAGGACGACCCGGAGGCTGCTTACACCACAAGGGTAGGACGTCAGCTCTCTCTCCAACGATCGTTCGGCATTAATTGGGCTAACAAATCAGTAAAGTAGTTAAGGCCACAAGGCTTGTACCTTGAAGGTTCCAGGACCATTTGCAACCCCGAGCACATCTCATGATCTACTAAAAACACCCACATGTATAAATGGCAAAACCTCAAGTCACCCTGGCTAAATATTCCAGCTGAGCATAGTGAAATCGGTGTACCCACTCAAAGGGATAGTCTGAAGGTTCAAAGAAGAGTCTCAACACAGAAAAAGTCCCGGACAGTCCTTGTGGAATGATTAAACTGGCCAGCACTGCACTGCCAGTTCGAAAGCATGAATAAGATTAACACACGTACGCGGTCATTGGGTCTTTGTCAAATCAACAGAAATACAGTCCAAAAGGGAAGCCTCTGAAAGGAGACACAGGCCGATCCAAGCCCAGCACTCAAAACACTACAGTCAACAAAGCCTGTGTAAACAGACGCTGCGCACTGTGATCTTGTTTAGCCTTCACACATGCCAGTGAAGTTAGGCCATTCTCATCTGCTTAAGAGCTGTACCTCTTTTCATATGTAAGGCTGATTTAGAAACCCTTGGCACGTTGTGCCGCACTTCCTACTTCCCATGAGTCCTGGCTGGCTGAGTTCCAGATGCTGCAATGGTGGTCCAGGCTCGAGGTTCTACTGAGTAAGAATGTGACAGCGTCAGGGATTGTGTCACATGTGGTTTATCTTGTGCTTTGCTTGCTGTGTGTATTGGATTCCTGTGTTTAGTGTAGTTAATTTTCCTCTGTTCCCTCTCTCGCCTTGGAGCTGTACTGTGGATCATCATACTTTCCTCATCTGCACCATGCCCCGTGTCCATGACCTGTAGGGACAACCAGAAACCACTGGGTCTGGATCAGGCCCTGTGTATTTGCATATTATATTCCACATTTTATCACGAAATCCTGCGAAGTTCTGCCAGCCCTGCGATTGCGCCAAGCATGATGTACGAGCGTTTTACTGAATGATGCTGGGTGTGCAGAAATGCGTGCTGGGACCAAACCGGGGCGTTTTCGTTTCCCAGGGAGGGAAGATCCCCATTCGGTGGACAGCGCCCGAGGCCATCGCTTACCGGAAGTTCACGTCGGCCAGCGACGTGTGGAGCTACGGCATCGTCATGTGGGAGGTGGTCTCCTACGGCGAGCGGCCCTACTGGGAGATGTCTAATCAGGACGTGAGTTTGAGGGCTTACTCCTATAAACCGGCTGCTATATGAGGAGATGTCCAATCAGGAGGAGAGTTTGAGGGCTTATTCCTATAAACCGGCTGCTGTATGAGGAGATGTCCAATCAGGACATGAGTTTGAGGGCTTACTCCTATAAACTGGCTGCAATATGAGGGCATGTCCAATCAAGGCGTGAGACGCACCACCTTCAACTTGACAGGCTGTAGCAGAGGTAAAGGAAAGCTTCTCCCAGCTGTTTTACAGCCATTAAGTGGTTTGGATTTTGGCTGGTGGGCCCGGTGTAGAGAGAGAGGAAGCAAACACACGAAAAAACAGGAAATGTCAGACAGGAAGAAGGGAGGAGCCATTACAAACTCATGCACTCAGAGACCTCTAGTCATTGATCTCGCCTTCACATCCCTGTCGTTTGGTCGCACATTTTATCCTCCTGACCACTGAGGTCATAGTCCAACCAAGGCAAATAGAATAGAACAGAATAGATAAGGTAGTAATGTATTACACACCCAGGTAAAGTGCCTTGGCTAAAGGTGCCATATAAAAATGAACTGAAAATAATTGAATAGAATACATTTATTATCATCATACAGTGCACAGCAAAATTTTACAATGCATAAGAAAAAAGTAAAGAAAATAATAAAAGTATTTACAAAAAATATATAAATATACTGTATATGCAGAAAGAAATTTACTCCAAGGATAAAAAAGAAACTAGAAGAGTGAAGTGCAAAGAGGCCTGACGATGAGGGAACACTATCACAACAGTAAGTGGGCAGTAATGACAGGTGAGAGAATGGGACAGTTGTGTAAAGGACAGCAGCACAAAATGATGTGGCCTTACGATGTATGACAGTAGCGTAAATAGGACTGATCAGTGCTTGGGGACACGGGGGGTGCGGGCCGGGGAACCAGAAGGGTGTTCTGGACGTCAGTGGCGGTAAAGTGAGAAGGGGCCTGCTGAGAGTAAGCGGGCCCTGGCGCGGCCTGCTGAGAGCAAGCAGGCCCTGGCGCGGCCTGCTGAGAGCAAGCAGGCCCTGGCGCGGCCTGCTGAGAGCAAGCAGACCCGGGCGCGGCCTGCTGCCACAAAGCCAGACTCTGAGCTGTCAGCGCTTCGCTCTTTTCCATACAGCAATAACAGCGCTTATTTTTTTTGGAACCCACCTAGGGATGTTCACAGAGGAATTTTTTCTTGCATGTGGCTATGCGAAGCAAGCCAGCTGAAAGGAACTGGCAAAACATGCCCCCCCGCCCTCCCCCACTGGGCCGCTCAGCAGATGTGTAACCCAAAGGCTCTGGCCGGCTCTCTGCCTTATGCATTTCTCTCCAGTTATAAATTTTAATGAAATCGTTCGGT
>JAODKC010000082.1:23039726-23065934 GCA_026777985.1 Mormyrops attenuatus
CCCCCCGCCCCCCCCCCCCCCCCCCCCCCCCCCCCCCCCCCCCCCCCCCCCCCCCCCCCCCCCCCGCCCCCCCCCCCAAAATGGAAAACACCGACCCCCCCCCCCCCCTCCCCACGAACTGCGCACGTGATTCTCAGTCAGAGAGGCATGAAAACAGCGAGCGTCTCTGGGCCAGCGGCACAGTTAATGACTTTCACAAATTTATCCGTCCTGTAGGGGGGATGAAGCAACGTGGGGGGGGGGTCGTTTGGCCAGGAAGCCAAATTTCAGGTGTCGGTGGGTCTTCCTGCTATTCGGACCTGTTCCTGGATGCCATGGAAACCCAGTCAGCACCTCCCCCCATGGCATGGTGACAACAGCCGACAGCCTGGACCATCAATGTCTAATGAGTGGCCCCCCGCCACCCGGAAGAAAAGGAGCCTCGATAAAACGGGAAACAGGAAACATAAACAACACCAGGTGTCCAAGCCATTATGTTTTCCAAACAGGTGGTGGGAAAAAAAAACGGGATGGAGAGGGAGAGGAGAGAAGGCCTCGGACTGAGCGGGAGAGCCTATGCCGGAGCCCTTTCCCCCGCATCCCACCTCTCAGGGACGGCCAGCATGTGCTGCTCGTTTGGCGTGTCAGGGTGATCTGACTGTGACATGCCCCATGGGTGCCAGTGTGAATCCCCAGGGGCCCCCGACACCCTACTGACATGACACCATCATACATGTGGGTGGCGGGGGCATGGAGACCGATGTGGGGCTTTAAATGAAATTAATTACTCTCACGCTCAAGAAGGAAGCCAATGAGCGGACACGAAACAGCCCCCGTGCCCACCTTCCAGCAAAACGTCCTCATTGGTGTGGTTAAAGGCTACTCCTGGATAAGGGCTCAGACCACAGAGTTGCTTGACCAGTAGGGGTTACAGGAGGTCCGGCCCCCAGCTCTCCTGCTGTTCGGTGACCTCTGAGGGCCCTCAGAGTTTGAGCGAGCTTCATCTCAATGAACAGGAGACGAGACACACGGCAGGACTCATATCACGCGTCTCCCCCATCTGTGTCCTGGTGATGCGGTGCTGGCAGACTGGCACGTTCATTCCTTTTCTTTGCTGCCATTTTCCAAGAAGCTTCCAGAAAGTGTGGGGTGAGACCAGGCTGGGATGGCAGTCCATCACAGGGCACCAGTGCACCTGAGCCATACGTCTCTCTACTGGGAGGACAGCTGAAATTCCCACACATGGCACACACACAGAGCCGGAAGCAGAGTGGGCCTTATGCCTCTGGCTAATCCCTGCCACCTGCGCGAATAAAATATACCACAATCAGTCCTGAGCTTCCTCACTTCCTGAATGGGCGGTGGGAACTCCAGAGCAGAGAATTTGGCACGTGAAGCTTTGCTCCACAAAAAGGACATAAAACAGGCCCGTTAATTAGGTCCCGGTGTCGGTGCTGGGGATAATTACAGAGCTGCGGCCCTCGGGGATGGTGGATTTGTTCAGGCAGGACGGCCGAGGGGATAATCGTGGGTCCTCTGTACCGATGAATTATTAAAGGACGACATCGCCGTGGCGACGAGGCGGGGGGGGGGGGGGGTTGGGTGTCTCGAAGAGGCTTTTCAGCGCGAATCGGCGCTTTCCGCATATCGAGGAGAAACAGGGATTCCTCACGTAGCAAAGAGGGAACAGGATCGCGGTCCTGGGATGGAGAGCCATCAGGGTCCACGCCCCGTTTCCAAATCACAGAGCACTCGTTCCTGGAGAGATGCCTCCACGGGAAACACTGTAACCTGTTCCCTCGCCATGTCACCTCGACGCTCTGGTGTTGGGAATCGCTAATTAGGCTCCACGTGTACGAGAAACCCGCCTTGTGGTCTGGCTTATTCCACATGGCCGACCTTGCCACTGGGGTCCATCACTGGGGGAGTGCCGAGCAATTTAATTAGTCTCCGATTTCTGTTAATTTCCAAGTTTACATATAGCTGCAATTAAACACAGCATAGTACAGAATTTATATAAAAAGGTGTACTTTAATTAAATCATACTGGTAATAGCAGAGAGAGCAAACACTTTTGCAGGTGTTATGGAACAGGAAATATTTCTCTGACCTTACAGGTGAGGTCTAATAGTACGGAGTAGCAGCTAATTACCGCTAACAGTCACAGGCTTTACACAGCAGATGCTCCTCTTTAGGCCCAATTAAGAGGCTTCCTCAAACAATCGGCCATTTTGCTGGCCATGGCCTTCTGCAGAGAGTCAGAAACTGCTGAGGGCAGAGGTGACCACAGTGTCCCAAATCAAACTGCTTTATCAAGCTTAGCTGCTCCAGGGGTGTCAGGGTTGGACCATCTATGATTTTTGGGTGGTTATCATTTACAGTCCCCAGGTGTGTTCCAGATGGACGGATGATTGTTCCACCACTTCAGGAGCTGAGGGTACAGGCAGGGTGTGAAGTCCCACATTGCTACAGCCAGGACACCAGCATCAGTCAACAGAAAGCTCATGTATTGCATCTATATTTATTACATGTATTCATGCATCTGATATTCATTCATCCAAAGTTCATACCATAGAGGGAAGGAAATTTGAACCTATGACCTATGCACTATGGAATTCGAACCCATGACCTATGCTCCCTGGGATTTGACCCTCATGTATACATGGGTAGGTGCAGACACAAACCTCTCATATATTACTTGGGTGTAACTACAGAGTTCCCATTACTAAAATTAGCTGTCAGACCCATTTGGTATTAGATATGTTTGTTTGCTCAGTCACAATTATGTTGGGGTGAGGGTTAATGGAGGAGGGGGAGACTATCAGCTTTCTAAAAGCCCCCCATGGTTGTGGGAGTGGATCATTCTACCTGGCAAAATTGCCCATCTTAATTAATCTGGTCCACCCCCACCCGCCACCCCTACAAAACAGTGAGCAGGACACACTAGTCATAATACTCACTGTGTCCACCTTCAGGAGACCGCAACCCCAGCCAGCCAGTGAACATGCAAAGGCACGAGTCTGCCACTTGTGTGGCATCCAGAGAGCTACCTACCTTACCGTAAGAGTGGACAGCAGTGAGCAGCGGACAACGAGTGACTCTCCACACAGCTACAGACACCACTTAGCAGGCTAATGGCCCCGGGCAAGGGGGGAAACAACAAATGAGAAGCAGGTCCGCCACTCACGAGCATCGCTACGGACCCCAGAGACTCAGCCGGGCTCTCCAGCCAGGTGCATGAAAGATCATCACCTGTGGACTGGTACGGAACCAATACTGTGCACTGCCTATAACGTTTACAAACCTGCAATGAAAGGTACACTTCCTGCTAGCTTGTTTACACACACACACACACACGCACGCACACACGCACCACACAGCTTGACGAGCGAAACACCTAATTAGCAGGATTATGTCCACCCGTATCCAGTTCACTAAATCTGGCACGTGCACCAGGTCATGTGGCACAGCTGTTGCACACTTTGGGGTGGGCGGCCGGGCCCATGCTGAGACTGCTGCCGGGTGCTACTCTGCCAATGAGAGCGTCTCGGCTGGTAATCGCTTGCCAGGGGAGGCACACAGTGATTTCGTCGAAGGAGTTCACCGAAACTCAGGCGAAGCTACTAATTTTCTTGAAGGAAATGCATACAATGTTGGGCTATGTTTACACTGAGGTGTTTATCTGGCTCGTCAATCCAAAGTGACATTTCCACAGCGTGTATGACTCCCCCATCCCGTGCAGGAAAAAAGACACTGTCAGCATTACCCGTCCATACGTCATGGGGGCTGACAGGAGGAGGGGTATCTGGAGAGGTACAGCAGACTCCGCAGTGGAGCATGACTGATACTCGCACAAGCACATACACACACATACATGCATACATACACACACACACACACATATGCACAGCAACAAGAAGAACAGAGTGAAGAATCCTGCTGTCAGCCTTGGGCCTGGAGCCTAACCGAATGTCACATCGGTGAGACAGAAGGACCCTCTTTCCTGACAGGAGAGGCAGCAGACCATGCCATCGGCAGGAAGAAGCGTAACAGATGCTACCAAAGGCCAGCAATTAGGTCGTTGATTGAGGAGCCCGCGTCTCGAAGCTGTGCTGGCGAGGTGATATTTCAGGCTCAGCAGGGAGATCACAGACCCGGAGCAGCACAGACTGATGTCAGCCATCAGCTAAAGACACACAACACTGACGCAGGTTCCTGTCATTGTTCTAACAAAACTCTCTGTGAAAGACCTTACAGTTCCTTTCGCAGTGCCACTTTGAACCAGTCCTCAGTCTGTCCGCCATAACGGAAGCCTGCCCCCTGCTGTTCGGTGAAAGGCATGACACATCTTCATACAGTCTTGGGACCACGGAAGGGAAAAAAAGAGCAGACAAACCAATTACAAGGCTCAGTGGATAATGCTCTGTTATAGCACGGAGAAAGCAGCCTTTTCTCCTGTTGTAATCAGGGCTCCTCTCCATCCCTCCAGAGGAACGGGCGCTCAGAACAAAGAGGGATTTGTGTTTCTCCGGAGGGCAAGGCGGTGCAGACGCTTCCAAGCATTACTCTGTGGTGAAAAGACTCGCCATGCCATGCCAGAAAGCCGGGACATGATGCTGAGGATGGGGAATCACAGTGCCGATGCTGCTCGCTCTACCATGGTTCAACTTATGATGTTTCAACTTTACAAAGGTGTGAATTCGATGTGCATTCAGCCGTCATATGCCTAGTATGATACTTTATGATACTGTCGATGGGGCAATGGCAGCATCAACCCAGCGCACCGAGGCACACACACAGGTGTACAGCATTCAGAGGCACAGTCACAGGTCTATAGTATGCAGAGGCACACACACAGGTCTACAGCATTCAGAGGCACAGTCACAGGTCTATAGTATGCAGAGGCACACACACAGGTCTACAGCATTCAGAGGCACAGTCACAGGTCTATAGTTTGCTGAGGCACACACAGAGGTCTATAGGTGTTGTGGACCCCACAACACAGGGCGGTGTTTATGAAATGTATACACGTGATGAGAATTTCTGCTGCCTGAGGTCCGGGGAGCAATGAAAATGAGGAAAAGCACAGAAGCGGAGAAACTGGCGCATCTTTGCCTTAAATGAAGACGGAACACAGATCGGCCATTTACAGATCAGGTCCCCTTTATTCAGACACTGAGCAGGATTTAAATCATAAGACGTCCAGCAAAATCAAGGCATATCCAGTGTCACACATTCATTTAAATTATTATTTTTCTTATTATTAAAGGACGAAAACCTGCCATTCCCAGTGTTGCAGGTGGGGCTAATCAAGCTACCGATCAAATCCGATAGACTCGTTATTTTCTGTAATCCCGACTCAGAAGGTCGGCGTCTGGAGGCAGAAAGGAGCGAGAAAATTAAAATCGGGGACGCAGGCAGATATTTATCAAAAGGGAAAAAAGAGAAAGACGAAAATCAATGCCGTTTATCGTGGATGCCCAGCTCTGGCTTTGGGTAGAGTAAAGGTCTGAATAACAATAAAATCTGAATCAGAGAATGTTAAAAATAAACATCGTTAGTCAGACAGAGGGAGCAGCATGGCTAGATTCAAAGGAGAAGCCATTAAAATACAGCACAGGTAACTTACACAAAACCCAGGTTGAAATACGCTGACAGCCTCTTTCACACTTTTGACAGATTGAGAAAGGTTGTCAGACTCAAGCACTGTTGTGGCAGAGCGGCGCGATGGGTAAGAACAATGTAACGGCATTCCACTACAGATGTACGATATATACGTTCAGGTTCAAAATCAAGGTGCAGCTGTGTTGATAGCGGATTTGAACCTGGGCGAACAAAAAACACCAAAAAATTTAGAGATGTTTACAGACTGAGATGCGAAATGCAGCAAATATGTCGTGTGTGCTTACTAGCTGGGCCTGAATCACGTAGAATGTGTGAAATGCATTTAGGCACAGAGATTTGCGTACGTTCCACAGCATAGCCGTGAATTATCCACACTCCACGGTGCACTGGGCATTACAGATAAGTGTACAAAATGCGAAAAATAAATAAAGCAGACGTTTCGCCTCAGCTGCCAGCCGTGCTGCACTTTATGGGTCTCGTGGTGAATTCGGGACTTTCTGTGACGACCTGCCGGTGGCCTCCTCGTTCGGTGCCAACAGGGCAGAAAATGAGGGGCAGACTGCAGGCAAATCTGAGGGTCAGAAAGCGCTATGTGCGACCGGGAGGGTGGAGGTCCAAGCCACGAGGGAGACGGGGCAGGATTCTTCTCAAACGTAAGTAATAATCAGAACGGCAGGACCGTTCTGCAAAAGGTCTACACACATCCAAATCACTCTTCCTGTTGAAAGACTCCTCTCTGAGGTTCCTCCCCAATCCAGCGGCGAGATATAATGGCTCCAATGTGTCCATGACATGCCCTGTAGGACATACCCAGCACAGCTTCCTGACCAAACAACCTCAGTGGATTCCTCTTCGACTCCCTGAACTCCTCCCTCTATCAGTGAGAGTGAGCCCGGTAGAATCCTCATTTTCCCTGCTCGTACTCCCGATTTTGTTCTTCCGATACCTGTGCTCCCTCTGTAGGGGGCAGATTCTTCCCCCCGCCCCAGCCTGCAGGATCGACCCGTCGTTTTCCGCGAGAGCATCGCGGCGTCGGATTGGGAGGACTCTCATCTCCCATGTGAGATGAACAGCTGACAGGTATGTTGGAGGTCCTGGTAGGATGGGCCCAAAAGGATTTCAGAACTGCCAAACGACTTTGGGGGGGGGGGGGGGGCGTCAGATTGGCAGCGCTGACATTTCCATGCTACGACTGATCCAGCTTCTGCTGATTGATGGTGCCGGTGAGCGACAGCTGGGATGATCATGAGTATCCAGAGCAGACAGGAAGTCGTCCCTGTGCCTCTTTCAGAAAACAAAACCATGAAGTCATTTAAGACGATGTCACTCCCGGCCTATCACCCACCACAGCAGGTACATGGACATTGGTTGGACCGCAGATTTGAAGCTGGTCTTGTCAGTGCTTCTTTCCGCCAAGCAAACAGGGAGATGCGGGTCTTGCTGGCGAAAAGCGGTTTATCAATGGTAACACGATGCTGACAGCTTCTGCGGGGGGGCTCTTCACAAATATGAGCCCCTGAGCCGACTGCGCAAAAACTGCGACCCTGTGGACTTGCGAAACTTAAAGGGACCCCTCCCCTTTCAATGGAGACGCCTTATTCTGTCAATGCTCCACTGAGTGGTTATTAAAAAGGCACATTCCTCAAACACAATTAAAACAAACTCATCACCTTCAGCTGGGCTCCATCACACCGTGCCACACGGCCCGCTCTCTGCCAAGGATGCTATAAATAGCTCCTCAAATTCTGTGCCCATCTGGGGGTGGTGGGGGGGGGAGTAAACCATCATATTGAAAGCCCTCCTCCGGTTGGCCAGGCTTCCCACTAGCCAAGCACAATCATATGCATTTTTCGTTAACGTGTCTGCCTGACTGACAGGCCATAATTAAGAGGTTAGCAGCTACCGGAGGCGGACACCTGACAGCCACGTGATTGGCCCCCACAGCATGCCCGGGGGGCAGCCCTCGGCCAATCAGGGCCGCTCGGCTCCCGGGTGAAGTTTGTGCAGAAAACTTGTGGAAGTCAGCAGTGTGTGTGTGTGTGTGTGTGTGTATGTGTGTGTGTGTGTGTGGTGGCTGATCCAGGAGTATACTGCAGCGGCGGGAGGAGGGGAAGCCGAACACTCTTCTGTTACCTGAAGCTGATGATCTCCTCAAATACAGTGGGGAAACTTCACAGACTATTGTCACATTAGCAATGTATGTCAGGGCTGTATGATGTGGGGCCTGGGGGCGGGGTCCAGAGAGAAGCAGCAGGTCTGAGCAGCTCCTTCCCATCAAGTCTCAGTGAACGCCTCTTCATCCCCACATCCAAACAATTTCCAGAAGATCTGGAGCTCTTTGGGTTTGCTGGCTAGGTTGTAATCATCTCCTTGGCTGCTTTTGATTCTTTTGTCTCCCTGGTGAGAAAGCGGCTTCACTGTGGGAGCAATGCCAGGGGCCTCTCCGTCTGCGAATCACGACGGGCGGCGGCAACGTAACCCCTCCCTCGATTAAACTGATTGGTTTGCAATAAAATGGCTCCTCCAGTTGCGATGAATGTCCACATGAAATTCTGGAAGCCCCATGCTTGCCTCTCGGGCCAAACACGAAGCCAAATTGCCCCTGGGTTGTTAAAAAGGGTCCCCACCAGACACACTGCATTATGGGTACCGGACAGCACTGCGCGCACAGTCCGATTGTGCTGACATGTAGGCAAAGGGAGGGGGAGACGGGGGGCTAATATCAAGAATTGACTAAACAGAGTGCCCCTCCCCCCTTTCCAGGACGTGTTATCTGCCCCCAGCTGCCTCAGGCACCATAGTCCCCAAGCCGCGATATCAGCTTAAGCTGGCTGGCCCCCCATTCAGAAAAGTGACCATTCACCGCAATCCTGCAGACGGCGGGGGGGCAGCAGGCTCAGCAGTGGAAGTGTCTGACCCCCGAACAAATCAGAGCGGACCACGACGGCGACCCCGGTTCTTCCCGGCTGCAGACGCGGGCCGACATTCAGTCGGGGGAGATGCCCGGCCAGGCTTTTTGCCGAGGACGCGGAGTGTCAACCGCCTGGTTTAACTACGTCAGCCTCCGGGGAGCTCGGCACGACGCGTTCTGGTGACTCGGGGTTTCGTAAAATACAGGTAAGATACTGAGAGAATAACTCACATTATGATCCCTTAATTACAACTAAATTTTGTTTCTCAAGTGTAACAATGCAGACACCCTTCTTCATCTGGGAGGGCTATAGATTAGGCCCGAATCATTAGGGTATTTTCCATTTCCATTTATATTTGTTTAGCAGCAATGTACTAGTGAGAAAAACAGCACATTACAGAAGTCGACTGTGCACAAGTACAACTAAGCTGAGCTTCCAATGAATGCCCAGGTACAAGTGTAAGCCGCACTGGAGCAGCAGCTACAGCCAGAACTACAACATGCAAGAACCTGAAAAGGCTATTTAATGACCATATTGCATATTTGTTTTCATTTACAATGAAACTAACATCAACCCCACTGGGAGGAATGTTGGGTAGTGATGACATTAATATCATCACACATGGCCAGACCTTGGATTTCATCTGATTTGGTGTGTCAGGGGCCACCGGGAGGGGGGTCAGTGCCCGGCCATGTCACCTGTGTTTAAAAGGTGTCTCCTAAGGCAGAGACGCGGCTCACTGAGACAGTCGCCCCCCAGTGTTCCCGGTCGCCCCCCTCGTCCCCCAGCGCTCCCGGTCGCCCCCTCTCCCCCCAGCATTCCCGGTCTCCCCCTCGCCCCCCAGCACTCCCGGTCGCCCCCTCACCCCCAGCGTTCCCGGTCGCCCCCTCGCCCCCCAGCGCTCCCGGTCTCACCCTTGCACATCGGGATGAAGGGTCACAAATCTGACCCGGCCAGCTTGCATGCTTATTTTACCCACAATGCATTTGTATCACACTTAAAGATCACCCTAACAATAACATTATTAGAGCTGCTTTGAGCAGGATGACCGACACCATGATGACAACCATAGAGAAGTTTAGACAAGACCTTTGGGGCTGGTTCCCGATCCTATTAATTGAAACCAATTACGAACAGAGTCGGCCTTGGAAGTATTTAAAACAAGACATTAACACATCGCATTGCCTGGGTCGAGCATGTAAACGCATCCACGTCGTACATAAAAGCCATAAAGCACTTACAGGCTCGTTCTATTCCACTTCTCAGTTTCTGGCCCAAACTGCACCCATCCTTCACCACGCTGCCCATCCCTCATACCCACAGGCAGGAGTAGGCTGGCGTTTCACCAGCCGCCCGTGTTCAAAGCTTTGATATTATTTATGGGCCTTTCATAATCACAATGACCGGGACCAGCCTGAGCCTGTATGACAGATTTCACCGAAAGCCTTTATTAAACATGGCGCTGCTTTGAAATCCACGCTAATGCGGGCGGTTATGAGCGGTAGATAGATCTGGGAATTTACGCCTTCGGTGAATTGTGTGGCTTGCCCCGCCTTTATCAGCCTATTCACCAGACACATTTGTCTGAGAGCCTAAGGCTTTGTTAGAGACAAACGGCCGTAATATTATTATTTGAACCCCCCCCCCCACACAATCTTGGTTGCCTAGACAGCCAAGCCACAATTGTCTCCCATACAGCCTGAACAACTGAGATATGAACAGATAAATTAGCCTTGGATTACACCTTCTTGTGCGTTCTGATCTCTATGCCACGCGTCAGTGATTTGTTTCAGGTAAAGGTGCCCAGGACACATTAAGGGCAAGATCCCATCTTCTCAATTGGAGAGACATGCCTTGGGTGTTCCTAGGCGACAAAGCAATTACACAACATCAAGGCAAGATTCAGCCATCAGCTACGCATCATGGGGTCAGTTACTAGTTAGCCTGCAGGAGCTGAAGAAATGAACAAGGTCTAAAGGACCATAACACAGGTATGTCTACTTTATCCATGGTTTCCCAGACTTCCATGTAGCGAATCAAGATGTTCCTTCAAAAAGCTCCACCCTCACCTCCTTCCAGCCCAACTGGAAGTGCCCGTGTGGTCCAAAGCCTAATGGCAAGTGGAGAACTGGGCTAAGAGGAAGGCATGTTAGCTGTGGTTGTGTTACCTGCCAGCCGGGCGAAATCAGGCAGTACTGTGCTCAGCGGTGCCACCAGCAGGATGCAAGATGAAACCGCAGCTTGCGAGAATATGAGCGTTCCATCTGCGCGCGTTTGTCGGGTAGTGGTTTAGATATTCGGAACGTACGGATGCCGTTTTGTGAAATGAATGCAAAACTAGAACAAACAAGCAGAATATGAAAATTAAGTGCCCAATAAATGCAAAACCATGAAAAACTAGTGGAGTAAGAGAATAAAATGTCCCTTTATGCTCTACGGTCACGTCTGAATTTCCTTGCCAGATTTAATACTTTCCAAACCCATTTTTGGCCAGAATTGATTTCCTCCTGCCAGGTGCGGCTGATCCACGCAACGGCGTGCAGCAAGAGACCTGCAGCCCGGACGCGGCAGACGCCTCACGGGGCTCACTAAGGCAGCCTTCCTGGCGGGAATCCCGGCAGCTTTTCTGGGTGCCGGTGGTGGTGGGTCCCCACAGCAATATGTGCACGAGAACCTATGTCGCAAAAAGCCAGCAGGCTTTGTGCTTGGAGGGCTCAGGACTGGCTGGGCATAAGGGTTCAACAGCAGCACAAGCAGAGTTGGGCACGGCTGTAGGGCTTTTCAGTCGGGGGAAATAAAACTCCAGCAAACAGGAGGAGCTACTTCCCTTCACAGGAAGGAGGGACAATGGCTGTAAATCTCTGCTTTACCAAGAGAAGACCACAATAACAGAGGAGGGAGACGCCAGGCACAGCTGAGAGTTGCAAAAAGAGCCAGGCCCCGTTCAGGAGCTCAGGCCACTGCAGCTAACTGCTGCAGTTTGTGTCATTGCTGCCAGTGGTGTGACAGCTCTGAATCCAGTAACACTATAACACATGTCAATCACAAAAATGCTACTCTATTTAAAGTTAGGGCAATTTTACACATTACGCCTATTTTACTGTCTTCCAACTGCGTATGTCATGTGCCTATTTTGGTCCAATCATAATCAAGAGATCGTGTCTGTGGTAAAAGCTCATGATGGATAATAACTCTGACTGCAGACCCCCTGGGCACCTTCAAGTCGGCAATGCAGGAACATTTTGGTTATACAGTAGAGTATATATCCAGTAGAGTACAGTATTTATTTATATATGTGTATATTTTTGTTTGCATAGTTATTTTATGTGAAGTTTAGTTAATATAATGTGTTCCAAATTGTTGATTAATGAAACACAGAAATTTTCCCACTCTGGCATTAGCATTTATTTATACTGACAATACCCCACAGAAATGTTTTCTTATTCACTCCCATCCCTGGCGAAAAAAAAAAAAAACTGAGATGAACCAAACCGTGGCTCAAAAATCGAGGTCTGAATTGAACCGTGGATCTGGAGAATAATTTCACCCCTAGTCTTTACACATAAATACTGGACTTGGCTGAATTCTAATTTTACATGCTATCATACATTACACTGTAGTGTACTGAATTTTGACAGCATTTTTCCATATTTTGAAATCCTGTTGATAAAATTTGCAGAACCACGGGAGGGGGGAATATCCTACCCCACAATTAAATTGGCCAATTTCCCTGCTTAGCTAATTTTGATTCTGAAATACCACAGTATACCATGGTATACTGTATGTATTAGAGAAATACCAGGCAAGCAGCCTCCATTTAGCTCTTTATTCCATAAACCACATACACTGTGGTGACTGTGGGGGCTGCAGTTTTGATTATATGGCTGTGGAATCGGCAAACAGATCAAAATCGGCCTGATCAGAGACCATCTGAACATCCCCTGATTAGTAATGCTACAGTAATGCCCATATGAGATGAAGAGACCACAGCCTCGCGTAAGGGGAAGCCATACCTGTGTGTGTATATCTGTGTGTGGGTGTCTGTGTGTGTGTGTCTGTCTGTGTCTGTCTGTGTGTCTGTCTGTGTGTGTCTGTCTGTGTGTGTCTGTGTCTGTCTGTCTGTGTCTGTGTGTGTCTGTCTGTGTCTGTCTGTGTCTGTCTGTGTCCGTGTGTGTCTGTCTGTGTGTGTCTGTGTCTGTCTGTCTGTGTCTGTCTGTGTGTGTGTGTCTGTCTGGGTGTGTCCGTGTTTCTGTTTGTGTGTCTGTCTCTGTCTGTCTCTTTGTGTCTGTCCGTCAGTGTCTGTCTGTCTGTGTTTTTCTGTGTGTGCCTGTGTTTCTGTCTGTATGTGTGAGTCTGTGTCTGTCTGTGTCTGTCTGTCTGTGTCTGTCTGTGTGTGTGTGTCTGTCTGTGTCTGTCTGTGTCTGTCTGTGTGTGTCTGTCTGTGTGTGTGTGTCTGTCTGTGTCTGTCTGTCTGTGTCTGTCTGTCTGCGTGTGTCTGTGTGTCTGTCTGTGTCCCCAGCTACCTCACTTCAGAGGTCTGGCACTGCTTTGCTTTCAGAAAATGGCCTGGGGATTCCTGCGATGCTATGACAACAGTTCCTGAACAACACTTAAAACATCCCATTTGACAAAGACAAAAACATGAATAAATTTGTAATTTTTGTAGGACAGAAAAGAAAATGCAGATGAGTAACATGCTTCCATATCGCCCCCCGCTGGGAGACCCTGGTAGTACCTGTCACAAGCTCAAAACCGAGAGACGGCATGGAGCTTGTGTCCCAGCATCACTCGCCAAAGTCTCTGATCTCCGAGAACAGGGTAGGCGGGGGGATGTGTACCGAGACACCCCCACGGGCACAGTTTCCACGTTGCTCTCCTGAATGAGTTTGACGCGGCTGCTTATTAATCACTCAGCGAGATGTCAGGTGACGTGTCAGGTGACAGACGGCAATGACAAGCGGGTGCCGCCTACGCTTTGTTGCCGCTGTCAGTCCGAATTTCAGACAAGTCTGTGCCCGGGTCTCCTCCCCTCGGAACAAAGTCCAGTAGGGGGCGCTGGAGTGCAGCACATGGGGAACAAGCACACACACATGGACAAATTGCTGACACTCACTGCATGGACACTCTGCTGATCTTCTTAGATACTGGACCTCTGTGTCTCTTTCTACGGTTCAGTACATTTCTCAGATATTATTCAGAAGAAACCAAACATGCAAGAGACCCAGGAACAAAGGAAAGTCCCCACGACAGCCTTTACTATGCTGTTACAGACCCATTGTATATATATCACACCTGCCCCCCCCCAACCCCCCAGGTCCATATTGTGCCCGATTGCCTGCTAGCCAGTTTTTCAATATGCTGTGATCGATTCTCCTCCACCACCATCACCTAGGTACTAACTGACAGCCACCCCTCCACTCCCTTACAACCCCCAAATGACCCCCCGGACAGCGTCGCACAGCTGGATCCCCTCACCATGAACTAGTTTCCAAAAGCGCCCCCTCCAGTTCAGTGATCAGTACCAGGGCCAGATGGAGCAGTGACAGGCCGCAGCCTGGACCCCGCCTTGCCTTTGTTTCCCTGTCCGAGATCTCACTGCAGGGGGACTGAACAGTATTGATCAGGGCTGTTGGGGGTTATTTACCACATCCTCAGAACTGTGGGGTATTGTCAGTATAAATGAATGCTAATGCCATAGTGGAAATGGTCACTGTCAATCATTGATGAGCACTCCTCCGCTATTTTAGCAGATGTAGACACACATTTCTAGATCTGCAAAATCAATAGTCTCACCACTGAATCCCTCTCACTGGAGACTGATTCAGCTGCCTTTCTATTTTAAACTATCCTTGAACAGATGCTAAAATTATTATAGAGAGCAACATAACTGTAATCTACGATTACTCAGGTAGATGTATGGTGACCTGGCGTGACATTCGAGTTTTCGGACTCTCACGCACCTGGCCTGACGGTCACGCTTTCGGACTCTCACGCACTTGGCGTGACACTCACGCTTTCGGACTCTCATGCACCTGGCCTGACGGTCACGCTTTCGGACTCTCACGCACTTGGCGTGACACTCACGCTTTCGGACTCTCACGCACCTGGTGTGACACTCACGCTTTCAGACTCTCACGCACCTAGCGTGACATTCAAGCTTTAGGGCTCTCACGCACCTGGCATGACATTCAAGCTTTCGGACTCTCATGCACCTGGCCTGACGCTCATGCTTTTGGACTCTCACGCACCTGCCGTGCGTGACGCTCACGCTTTCAGATTCTCACGCGAGAAATCTCAGGGAAAATCAATATTATTCCGTTATAAACCTAAAATTACATCAAAAGGGTTGCGGTAGTTTGCAAACCCGAAAGACTATTTGCAAGGTAATTAAACTGTTACATACATGTATATGCAGGTAAGTGTGTGTACAAACTTGTCTCGAATAGAAAATCTCACTCAAAGCAGCTGACCAAAGTTGGCAACCCTGCGCTTTATACCTCTAAGGTCATGGGTACAAGGCTGGATGGCACATTTGCAGTATACACGTGAAGAACTTTTATATTTTTTTATTGTAAAAAAAAAAATTAATTGTGTTAAAAGGATATTCAGGTAATAATGTTATCACACTGACATTGACAGAACCTTTTGTTGAAATAGCATTCCATTAAACTTCCTTTAACAGAAAGGATGGTCTCAGCTGACTTTTACAAGACTTCCGTGTAGCGTTGGCTGAAGTATTGAGAATGTTCCAAGTTAGCTGGGCTGATGGTGCCCCAAAAGCATTGATTGCTACATGCACAGCAACTGAACAGTGCCACATATGTAAGCCGCTAACGGAAGCTTCTGGAAGACGTACCTTAAGAACGCTGTTCCATGATGACCGCTGACCTCAAAGCTTACCTCCATTAAAGTCCTCCCAAGTTCTGGAAGCCTCCCATAATGAACCACATGAATGCTGAGGGATATAACCCCTTGGCCAGAGATTTATAGCTGGTTTAAAAATGTTTGCGTGGGTGGGGGGGAGGGTGGATGCTGTCAGTAACAATGCCACCAGGGGAGTAAATTTTCACATCACCCTGCCCCCACCCCCAGCCCATGGGGACAGATCTGCAGCAAAAACAAATTTTTGTGGCCAGTAGTTTTACTGCTAAAATGCCCACCCAAGTCCATTATATGATGAGGCTCTTTCTTTATACATCATAGAAGCCCAAGTTCCTACAGAGATCTTCTGTACTCAGCGCTCACACCTGAGGCAGCCATGGAGCGCGATCTGTCACCAAAAAGGCTGTAGGTCCTATTCTCCACAGGGGCTGTGATGTTCTGCCCCTGAGCGAGGTGCTTACCTGAATTGCTTCAGAGAGGGAGGGAAATCAATCTTAAAAAGTTTCTCCCAAGCAACTGTCTAATATCAAAAGCAATAAAGAGATCTCGTGAAATAATAGAAACCAATCGCTTAAAAAGTATGGTTTAGTCTTAGTCGCACTCTGGCTGGGAACGGAGGAGATGCAGAATTCATAACGCAAAAACCACATTATGATTAGCTGTCAAGCTCCGAAATCCAGGACAAAAAGGCCAGCGTTCTCATTTGCATTTTTTTTCTTCCCAAGGATAAAAGAGGATGATGGAAGGAAAAAAAATTACCTTCCAATGAGAAACACTGCATGGAATTGTAATTACCCTCAGAAAATGTGTTTCTAGAGCCTTCCGGAGTGACCCCTCACATACCTCACATTGTATGAGTGTTTAAGACCAGAGAGGCTTGGTGGGTTTAGAAGGTAAACTCCAGACAACTGCAGGTGGAAAGACCTCCCAGCGAACAAGCTGGAATGTTCCGCCATGTGCAACCAGGAAGATTAATTGAGATCATATTAATTTTCGATATGAGGCACTCGAGAATTTGCATGCGCACCAATTACATTCAGATCCAGATATAGTGCGCCAAGAAAGTAGGCCTTTCGGCAATTAAAAAGATTACTGATAACGCAGGGGTGCGTAATTCCACACTACGCTAGAAACTGCCTCAACTCGCATTGGTAACAAGATTTCGGAAGGGGGTTTGTGGGGACACGCGCGTGTAATGTTTCGTCGTAATAAGGTAAACATTTTAGTCAGTTCATTCAGACTTTTTCTTTTTTTGCATATCCAGGATAGTGTGACACTCTGCATCCGTCTTTGACAGAAGTTCATGAAAAGGCACACTGATAATGTTTCTTTTTATCCTGGGTTTGGACTAATAAGTAAATAAAACGCGAGGATAAAAACCCCCTCGCGCACTTGAGACATATTTACAGACACATTTCAATCATCCCTTTGCAAAGTTAATGCAGTTACCTGCGCGCGCCTCTCTAAGGACGGGACTTGGCAAAGCGCGCGCTATTTGTCGCGTGTACCCGAATAAAGAGAAAGGGGAACTTGTGTCACGCGGCTGCCATGTACGAGCTTATGAATTGAAAAGCTGTGCATGAAAATGAAACGGCTCATTAGCGTTTACAAGCTCAAATCAGCGTGTTTAAACGCTACCTTTCATCTGTCGTGGTACGCGTAGCTCCGGGTCCGATAGCCTCCCGCTGCGGCGACGATCAGGGAATCTCGCCGTCTTCCCAGCACGGAATCCCCGGGGACTCCCTCGGCGCGCGGCTGGGTTTGGTGCCGCCCCGACTGACCGGGCGGCGAGGCCGCTGGCGGAGCGCGCGCGATCACTGCAAAGTCCAAGTGCGCTGCTTTTAATTACTAATAAAGATGCATAACAATTTAGGGCGAATTTCGGAAAGGTTAAGGTAGCTGTAGTAGAAGTTTTTGGCATTAATCCATATGTATTATAGTAATTCAACGTTACGTTTAGGTTACGTTTTACATTCGTGGTTTAGGAATGAAAAACCAAAATTAATCCGCCTTTCATAGTTTTATCATTTTTAAAATATGAAGATAACTGTGAACTGTAAAGGTAATGTTGCTTGAAACTCAATCAAATTTTAAATGAAAATGGCTGAATGAGAGAAATAATACAGTATAGTACAGTATAGTATGGGATCGTATAGTAGAATAAAGAATAGTATAGCATAGTGTAGTGCAGTGCAGTGTAGAACACTGGGTATTCGGTGTTCCTGATTGCTTGATTATTTCATTCAGGTGTGTTGGCAAGGAGCAAAAATGTGGATTGTCTGGGGGTCCCCTAGGACTGGGTTGAGAAACACTGATAGATAGTATAGTAACATAGAGGGTCATAGTGAGAATGCAGTCTAATCAGAGTTGGAAATTACTAGCTGCTACAATAACGGCCTGCCCAGCCTGTAAGAAGCCCTTAAGTATCATCTCTTGAATCATCCTTTTGCCTAAACAGAATTGATTGATTTATTATTAAGGCCTACCAGAAGGAGTGGCTCTGTTTCTGAGTGCATTTCAGAATAACAGAGAGCAGATTGTATGTTGGTGACAGTATCCCCGAGGTTTGACCTCTGGGGAAGTGCTCTCCAGCCTTCACCAGTGAAGTGAACATCGGCCTCCACAATAAAGGACACAGCGCCTTTGCCAGTGCCCCCGTCGCTTGGATAGAAATGCTGCTGAAACAAAGACCGGGGTAAAAAAAAAATCAATAGAGCACTGAAATATGTCAGTAGATATGTTTGTTCTACATAGACTTTTAAGATGATGAAATCAGGTTCAAACCTAAACCAGTTTCCATCGTTGTAGGTGCTGCAGACTCAGCTGAAAATATCAGTGCAATGAGAGGAACATTTTCAAGGACCTTGGAGCTTTTCTACAGTATAAATCCGCACTACTCCTGATTTAAAATCATGTCTGATTATACAATCAGAATGCGACATTGATATCAAGGCGTATATCTGTACAGTCCATCTAGATATCACATGACCACAGAAGGGAACAGACATCTATTCAAACTAAACAGTGCAGAAATGCTTTCTTGGAAAAACTGTTTGATTCTTGTAATAATGTGAGCTCTGACACAATTTTTCTACCTCACGATACATACCTACATGTGCCATCTACGTTCCTCCCTCAAAGAAATGGGACAGGGCACACATTTAGGCCAAATGTGCGTCTCAGTGCTATTTAAATTTCAGGAATTAACATATTAGTCATATATATAATTATATGTATGTAAATTGTCATAATAAAATTCTATTTGGTGGGAGATGTTTATAGTGCAAATGACTTGACATGGCATTTATGTATTCTATAAACATGTTGTTTACTCTCCCTGTTTTTTTTTACTGCCCCCGGAGGCTTCGCAGTTTAGCGCTAAGCACCAATTAAGCCATTCAGAGGTTACAAAGCCAGAAGACCTACACTGGAAGACCCTTTAAACTTTGCATATAAAAAAAAGCACATGTTGCCGTTTTATGTGGTGGGATTTTATCTTCTAAGGGAAGAATAAAATACTAATTTACTTTTAATGAAGAGTGGCAAATCATTTATTTAAAATTATTGAACCGGCGACCCACTAAAATGGATCGTGCAGCTACATCGATGCAGGTGTCACTGCCAGTGTGGAATCGCTCGCGGTCATTGTCTGACCCTTTCCATAATGCCACCTGGGAATTTAATTTAAGGAGAAAAAAATCTGCCATAAAGCCAGGCCCAATACTGCCCCCGGTGATTGATTTTTTTTAAAACCGTGGTTTCGCGTTGCGGGTTTCAGGTCTAACAGGCCGTCCTGAAGTGTGCAACAAGTCAGCGCTAATTACGGCTGCCGTGTTTGCACTCGACAAAGGTCAGCCGGACCCTGGTTGGGGCCCGTTATGGATTTATCATTTCTCCTTCTTATGCTACGATCAATGCCACGCATGCGTGAGTCGCGTGCTGTCAGGGCCTAGCTAAAAAACGTATACACACTAGACCGGGAATGATAACAATACAACATGAAAGATGAAAGAAGATTATCGGAAATGGAAACTCACCTCCAGCCTGTTCCCTACCTTATATCCTGTGCTTTTTGGAAAAGGTTCCCAGTTTACTGTGTTCCTGTACTGACTTAGCAGTTGGACGGATGGATGGGTGGGTAATATGTATTATTTTTCAACTGATCACAATACCTTGCATCGTCAGTTAGAACACACTGAAGTAGATATTAACTTTACACTATACGGTTCTCGGCCCTGTGTATCTCTGAATTGATGTTGGCCAAGACTTGCATCGCAACGGCAGATAAATGTGCGTACGGCATGAGGCACTCCTGGGGGAATGCCGGGCCGTCGGCCAGGCTAGCTAAATCTGGCAGCGTAAGCTAACTGTGTGACACACCTACAGTGTTCCAAGGATTATTGCAGGGCTTCCTTTCCTTTGCCCATTTCCAGTGCTCCAGTTGAACGAAAACCATATGAGGAGATATACCACTAAGGACAGGGGGCGGCACACGCACTTGGTGATTTTCATAGGTCATGAAATGCTCCTGTCTGCACCCTGCATACTTTTGCATGTGTTACCTCTGTTAACATTGGACCCCGGACCAAAAGGAATCCAATCTCTGACCAATCGTATTAGCCTACGCAAATTCTTTTCCCTGCCCTCTGCACAGGATGGCACAGGATGTCTCTCCCAACTTCATTTTTCATAATTTACAGCTCATTCCTAATGAAAATAACTCTTCATTTATCTAAAGAAAGAGAAACTATTACGGAACATTTCTCAGGACTGGGGTCTTCAGCATAATTCAGTTTCATCGCTACGGGCAATTGGGTGAAAGGGTTACACTGCCATCTACTGTCAGGGCCTGGAAGTCATCAGCCTCATCCACCTCTTGACAGCAGCTGCAGAAGCGGTGAAGGATAAACGTGTGTTCACAGGAATTAAGCTGATATTAAGGTGCATGCGTGTGTGTGTGCGCAGGTGCGTGCACGTGTGATGGAAGCACCATTTCATATTTCACAGCATGCTTTCACACGGTTGCATTGCAGAAGGACCCCAAGTTCAAGAGTGTGCATGGGATTCAATATACCCTGTCTCAGCTGTGAAAACAGGCTGCCTGTTGTTGCTCGAATCATGATTATTATGATACTGTAAAATGTCAGGCGACCACGTCAAATAGGAAGTCCAATAATGACAGCTGCATATAAACAGTGTCTTTTGCGCACAGCCCTGCGTCACTGGGCTGAAATGAAAGTAGAGTCAATGTATGTCCAGAAAGAAAGACTGCAGATTCCCTGAAGGCTACAGTGCTCTTCAAATTGACTGATTTGTCATTTACGTTGCGAGTCCTTAACATTCAACTATCAAGAAGATAATTATTAGTCCCTTAAGATGAACTCTGTGACGTTCAGCCATTTCATCTTTATTGTGTCTGGCTACCATAAAATATAAAGGTTTAATTCAAGATTCAACAAAGCATTAAATAAACTAAATTTTACTAGTTGTGAATTATTTAAATTCTCAAAACATGATTCTTTTACAGTGCATTAAGGATTCAGTATCAGTAGCTGGAGAGTGTGTGTGTGTGCGCGCATGTCTGTGTGTGTGTGCGTGCATGTCTGTGTGTTCCCACTTCTGCCCATTTCCCCTTGCTGGACCTTTGCGAGAGATTGGCCACCCACCAGCGTTCCCATGATCCCTGATAGGCTCCGCCCCTCATCCTGGCTGAGTTCAGGTGAAAGTCACTCCTCCCCCATCAGGGACGGACTCGAGCTCACATCCAGCAAGTCTGAGCAAAACAGTATGGCTGTGCTTCACCCTCTCTCTTTGGGCTGAGTGCTGATGTTTCCCGGAGTTGCCTGTAACCCAAAAGGCATGACAATCTACCTACACTAGCCATTCATCTCCATAGCCACATATATTGAAGTCACCCATCGATCTGGTTTTACTTATCGAGTTACATTTTCCTTTGATTTGTCCTTCCCTATGAAAGTCATAATGTAAAGGTCACCCCAGCTAACTTACAAATCAAATATACTTTTTTCCTCTCCAATTAGGAGTCAATCGACTCCCTTCGACCAAAATAGCTGGAGCATTAACCTGCCGGTTATCTCATGTGCTGTAAATGCCTGCCATCACTACAGGGCCACGTACACGTGTGCGAAAGTGCAGAGTGCACCACCTGAAATGAATTTGCTGGTCGTGACAGAAATTACTGTGACTGACAGTAAACTAGAGACGATATAACGGCTCTGTCAGTGCAAAATCATGTGTTACGGGATTTAAGCACATTTCAAGTCATTAGAGTTTACATAGTGGCTGAATTAATAAGGGTTTACGACAAAAATTAAACTTGCACTCAGCTGTCATATTCATTATCTCATTACCCATCTGTTTACAGGTAATTCCGACGTAACTAAGGGTCTCTGTCTCTCTTAACCACATTGTGCTGTTTGTGTGTGTGTGTGTCTGTGGGTGTGTGTGTGTGTGTGTATGTGGATGACCTTCATTGTGGTGAAATGCTCTATTATTACTCCATTTATGGTACTGAATGTAATCATATAAGGAAATACTGAAACTGTAAGGAATGAGCTCTGCCTGTTACTAGCTTACGGTTATATCTGCGTACTGTGGGGCAGCTACATTTGATCAGAGAGACATTTTGCATGTGTGGGTGATGCATGCTGATGAGTGTCATACCAGGTTTGTTTCGCCATATTGCTATTGAGGCCATTTTTATTGAACACTTTATATAAACAGCTTGACTGTAAGAATTTGATTCACCTCACTGTTTGTTGATGGAGAAGTGACCTTGACAGCTTTTAAATGTGTGGTTTAAAAAAAATCCTCTTTTTTTCCTTTTCTTGCTGATGGTAAAAATATGAAGAATATCACTGTGATGCAAGAATATTTGGTAAGGAACAGGGCCCACTTTGATGTCGCGCCTGAGTAGAAGACGCCGTTAGGTAACTCCGTTGTGAGACCTCAGAAACAAGACTCAGAGATGTTCAAAGACATATTTTTTTGCCATTAGAAGTAATCTTAGAGGAGACGCTAAAACGCCCGTGGTGTCATCAGAACCACGGCGGCCTAAAATAATTCAGCTTCTTCTCCCAGAATTCCTATATAGGGACCTCAAATTAATTGATTGACCTGAATCGATGCTGGATGAAGAAACGTCATTGGCTGTCAGTTTGAGTCACGTAGCTGATTCCTACCTTTTACTTTATCGTAAACCATCTGAAGGCGATTTTGAGAGCTATAAGAAAAAGATATCAAACTCGCGAATTGTCCAGAACCGCTAATACAGTCGCGGGCTACTGTGAGCCTGGAGCCTATTACAGGAAACACAGGGCATGAAGACAGGTGCATGCTGGTCCGGATCGTAAGGCACGCTCTCACACAGTGGGTAGATTTAGAGGCACCGATTCACCAAACCACAGTTTTTGGATCACAAGAAGAAGCTCACACAAGCTTGGAAAGAATATGTGAACTGCGATTCAAGCTACCCAGCGAGTCACCCTCTCGTGTGGAAATACATTTAAAAAGGAAATAATGGGTGTGAGAATCCCCTTTCCATGCCAACATCTACCGCGGTTTTAAAATCAGGACCGAAGGGCCGCTCGATTCAAAGCGTGGAGACAGCTTAGCTTAGCATCTTAATGCAGTCGTGCCTCCACGCCCAGAACTTTCCACACCTGCCACCATTCTCTGTTTTCACTGCTCACCCCTCACTATTGACCACATCATCTACCACTTAGGGGGAATGAAGTCAATTTCATATAATCAGCGCTCACACTGTCCTCCACTGCAGCCAAGGGTTAATCGCTCAAGACTGACGAGATTGACTGGTTTCGTCTCTCCAGATATTGGGCTAATCCATCGGATGACCCTCATCCAGACAACCCTGTCTCAAACTGCACCAAGTTCTAAAACAGTGTTCCCTATTAATTAACAAAATAATCCTGGGTTTATGAATGGAATACAAAGCTGAAAGAAGGCTTTCCTTCAGATTATTATAAGATTATTCGTTCCCAAAAGGAAGGCTATATCTTATAAATTCTCTCATCCTAATTAACACTTGGATACAAGAAACTCTTAATTCTTATTTGTTTCTCCAGGGAGCCAAGGGCAAATTGTAAAGTATGAGAGCGGCTGGCGAGTGACAGCTAATGTCGAAAGTAATTCAGCTATACTTTTCGAGACGGGGTGCCATTAGTGAAACAAAGGCAGCGCGGCATTTAATGCGATGCCTCCACACCAGAGAGACATGGAGGCTGGCATTTGTATTCCTGCGGGATATTTTTACACAGTTTACTAGCGGAAAATGCCCCCGGATCCCACTCCATCGAAGCAGAGCCGGGTTTTTTCCAGCGGCAGGGTCAGGCTGATCCCTGGCGCGTCGCATGTTATCTGTCAGGTGAGCTGTACCTCTGTATGGATGCGGTGCCACTGCCTTGCCGAAAATCCCGCCGCTCTATTCTAATCTGCTGCCACGCGCTAACGCAATTAAGGCGTTCAGGGGAGAGCTATGAAGAGCCACAGTGCCACCTACTGGTAGCCAAAGGGTTTTATGAGGAAATTTGAGGGATTCCTTTGATAGAGATGAAGCGAATATTTGATGCACTCCTTACTTTCCTGGTGGGGGGTGAGACCCAGGAAGACGTCACCAACAAGTTAAGCCTTCCCAGACAATAGTGAAGACAGGAGATAAGAAAAACGTGTTCGTAGGTTCAGACCAGGCATACAGAGATGTGCCAAGTGCACAACAGTGTTCTTGTTGTTCTTAAAGAGACTTATAAAGAATGGAGACATATCCCACCCTTCACATGGAAACCCATCTTTCCATTCCAGGTGTAAATATTCATGTCAAACACTCATTTCTGTCTGCTCCATGCCTGTCACATCTCAGAGCAATGCCCTTGCGGTCTTTAGCATCCTTAAAACACAAAGAGGTTGAGGGGTGGTTTTAAAATCCTGTCTCTGAATGTGTTCAGCGTCAGAATGAGGAAAGTTGCCAAGTGCTTCTGTGTCATTGCTTCCTGCCCCAGACTTATGACCGCTCAAGTTACCAACCATATCTTCACCTATTACCAAATGGATTTGCAGTTTACATGGCTCAGTTATCATTTTAGTTAGTCATTTTAGTATATCTGGATATTAACAGATAGGATACAGGTTAACACTGCCCGTCAACACATTAGACGACATAGGCAGCTGCCTAGGATGCTATACAATGGGGGGGGGTTCACTTAGCAAGGCGATTTCACATTGTCTCACATGGGTGGTGTTGGTGGTGAATCTTGCCTGGGGTACCACTAGGATTTCGACCAGTACTATGCAGAAGACTATACTGGATATGGGAGGTGCATGGATTGAATACTGGTTATACTGGCATCCCATTCTGACTGTCCCTGGACTAGTGCTTATGTCTCCTGGTAGACATTCCAGGGACCCCCCTCCCCCGCCAGGGATGGATAAGTAGCCATGGAGGATGGACTGAGTATAAGATGAGAACAAGGGCTGAACTTGTTCAGAACAAAAGCAGTTTCTTGCCTAAGATTTGATTTAGCTAACTTGTATCTCTGTTTCCTTAACTATTACACAGTCCTCCAAACTGTAGGCACAAAATCTGTTTAAAAATACTCACGAGCAGAATTTTATTCTTTATAAAGAAGAAAAAAGTAGGAAGGGAAAAAAGAGGAGACAGATTCCGACGTGTGACCTCAAACGAATCTGCGGAAGCCTTCATCTCGCTCAAAATCCCTTTGGCTTCATCAGGGAGACGCGCCAAACGGCCGAATGAGGAAAGGTTATCGTCTCGGATCTGATTAGCCACCGGACGGGGATTGTCAAACAGCCGTCTTCGCTATCGCGCCGAAGGAGGTGCAAATGTGCTCGCTCGTTAACAGACTGCAGAACAGGAATCTGGCGGCGGCGCCGTGACAGACGACACCACGGCTCTCCGGAACCTTGCGGAATCTTCCAGAAAAAAAAACTTTATTGACACTCATGACCTTAGACACTGAAAAGTCTGCATAGGGTAGGCAAACACAAACTTTTCCTGCATAGACTGAGCTTTAAATATAGCATTAGTCCATCCTCCATACCAGACTTTTCAAGGCGTAGAAGGTCCCCCTCAGTAAATTTTGTGTGATCGCAAGGGACACTGAAAATGGGGGGCACTTCTTTCAGTCATTTTGGAAAAAGGGGCAGATCCTCAGGCACCCTCAACCCCCCTCCCTAACCCCAGCACAAGCCTGCTCCATAGCCACTTATTCAGGACAAGATTGCAGTGAGTCTGGAGCCAAACCCAGAAAGCACGGGGCACTGGGTAAGGAAACACCCTGGATGGGATCATCATCAGGGACAGGTCACCATGGGGCAGGTCATCAGGGACGGGTCACCATGGGGCAGGTCATCATGGAGCAGGTCACCATGGGGCAGGTCATCAGGGACAGGTCACCATGGGGCAGGTCATCAGGGACAGGTCACCATGGGGCAGGTCATCAGGGAGCAGGTCATTTTGGGGCAGGTCATCATGGAGCAGGTCATCATGGAGCAGGTCATCATGAATCAGGTCATCGTGCACAGGTCATCATGAATCAGGTCATCATGGAGCAGGTCATCATGAATCAGGTCATCGTGCACAGGTCATCATGAATCAGGTCATCGTGCACAGGTCATCATGGACAGGTCATCATGAATCAGGTCATCATGGACCAGGTCATCATGGACAGGTCATCATGAAGCAGGTCATCATGAATCAGGTCATCGTGCACAGGTCATCATGAATCAGGTCATCATGGAGCAGGTCATCATGAATC
>JAODKC010000082.1:23093592-23110410 GCA_026777985.1 Mormyrops attenuatus
CCCCCCCCCCCCCCCCCCCCCCCCCCCCCCCCCCCCCCCCCCCCCCCCCCCCCCCCCCCCCCCCCCCCCCCAATCCACACAAACCCAAATGTGATTCGCAATTTGTCTCGCATGAACATTCCAGATCATTCTGTAGCAGGGCAGGCCACTTTGTGGACAGGAGTTGGCAGCTGCTGGAGTTCCAGCCCGCGTCCTTAGCAGCCTGCTATCAGCTCTCCGCAGCCCAGAGAAGGCCCAGATTTATAGGCGACAGCTGCCAGTCCGTACTTATGATGCCGGTGATGTATGGAGCCGTGTGTGCGGACTGCAGGCAGCAACGCTAAATCATACCTACCCCCCACCCCCCCCAAAGAAATGTAGCTGACAATCCCCTCCCCACATGCTGGGAGCCAGACCCACAGTCATGGGCAGGGGCATAGCTGGAAATTGTGAGCCCCCCAACAAGATGTCACCTTGGACCACCTGCTAGGGGTCTTGCCTGTACAGTAAATTTTGGGGCCCCTATAACGTGCTGGTTTGATTGTTCAAGATGACACGAATGAGGTAGGCGTCACAGTGCCCCCTTGAGCTTGTATGTGCCCCTTACACCCAAATCATTACACAGCTACTTGGAGACCAGAGGAGGCTGGGGGGACTCGGGGAGTCTTTGATGAATAGCTGCTGGTGTGAGCGATAGGTGGAGGGACAGCTGGGTGATCCGATTACAGCAATCAGACTGGCCGCGGCCCCACTAGGGGCCCGATCCGGGGCTGCCAGGATTCCCTGCACATCCGTGGAACCCGCTAGAACAAGACAGAATGCTCTAGCCCTTCTATTCCCGCCAGTACTTCCCCCGATGGTTAACCTGCACAAAGAGATGGATGATGTAGGCTATTATCATGCCCACTACAATGGCAGACCTTCCTCCAAGCCCCCAGGGGGCAACATAATCAGCACGAGGGCTGCACAGTCAAGCCCTACTTGCTGTTGATGAATGGAGGCCATACACATGGCCCAGAGTAAAGGCCAGAGGCGTCTTACACCTATCTCTATCTTCTGCCTGGGTTTCCATGGCTTTTGGCATTGGATGCCACTACTGCGCACAGCAGGTCGACCACAGCAAAACTCCCCTGATCAGCCGGCAGAAAAAGACACTCTAGCATTGCAATGTACATAGCTGCCACAGGGTGGCAGCAGACGCAAGCTGTCCTGTTGCACTGGAAGCATTTGCAGCTGGGTCTATACCGTCCCCCTGGAAACGGAGGCTATAACAGCAAAGGGCACCCTTAAACATAGCCCTACATCTCATGTTAGGCACACATTGATTTACTCCGGGCAGCCAGGCTCTGAAAGCACACCCTCCTAGACGCGCATGTGTGTGCTCAGCCTTTTGCTCAGCAGTTCACTGTTTCCTGGACTGAAGTCTTGGTGCCACTTATTAGCATGGTGTGTCCTCCGGTAATTATGGACCAGAAATATGTTGTCTCAGAACCCTAGCCCATCTTAGCAGTGTGATGTATTGGACCTGATCTCATGGGGTGGGAGAACAGAAAAAGAGGGAGGGGAAGAGAGGGCAGACGGGGGGGAGCCATGACAACAGAGCGCGCTCACACCTGAATACGCAGGCACACACATACACACAAAACACAGGCGGATGTTCACAAACAGCCAGTTACCCATCTGTTTACCAGTTTTTGTGGCAGAACTCAGCTAAAAGCAGACGGATGTTCCCTGTCTCGCCCTTATGACAGGCAGTACCGCCCCTACAGGCTGGAGCCTGCCAGCCAGACGCTCATCCATGCTGAACTGGTAGCTCACTAGAGGGCTATTTGGGGACGAGGTCATAGGGGCACTGCCCCCAGCTGAAAGCTGATTGGCCCCAGTAGTGCCCCAAGACACGTCACTGGCTAATAAGTTTGGCACCTCTGTGTGAATAATGGCCCTACTTATGCCCCCCACCTTAAAAAAATCCTAGAATGACCCCTGTGTCTCACAAATAGGCGCTGTTCGGTGGTTAGCAGGTCACCGAAAACACCTGGCTGACCATCACCGGAGACGGGTCCAGTTCATACCCATCCACTCAAGATAAAATCACTCAAACCCAGCGTGTTTTGAGGTTTATGCCTCAAACTCTGCGGGGGGGGGGCTTAAGTTTAATTATTAATCCCAAGTTAGGAGGTTAATTCTGAGCATGCCTCAGTGTATCCGCCCGGGGGAGGAACCCAAAACCTATTTTGATCGTTCCAGATTTTTGATTAGGCAACCAGCAGCCGGAGGAGGGGCTCAGATTACATCCTGTTCATGGGATTCCGGTGCGACACATTCCTCTCACAAGCCCACAAGGAATTGCTCCCCCCTCCTCCCCATGTGCGGCAAAACCACTGCGACAGACAGGGTGAGACAGTGTGACAGCAGGACAGCGGAGCCGTCAGAGGAAAAAAGTGCCGGTGGCCCGCCGAGGACACTCTGGGTCGAGAGCGGCCAAGAAACAAAACATGCGAAAGAAGGAGAAGCAAAGCAGGCTGGCGCTGACTCACGGAGAGCTGGCGTGTCCTGACACGGACCCCGGACCTACCCGCCAGCCACCACGAGCCAGATTACTGCATCCCTGCGATTGGCCTCCTGCGATAAAGTTTTTTAATAAACTGTTTACAGCATCACTTTCCGTTTATGCTTTTATGGATGCCATTTTCCAGGAATGCAGCTCTACATTCTGGCCTACAGGAGACAAGTAATTCTTTTCTGATTTTTTCCCCCAGTACTCCCATTCCGGCATTTCAGGTTTCGATTTTCTCTGGAGGAATTATCGTAAATTACTGGGGGGGGGGGGCGATAAAAACGCCTCATGCTAAACAGCCCTGATTTATAAATCATTAGATGTCAGTCACCGTGAAGTTAAAATGGACATCGGAAGCTGAAGCTATGGGAGGGGGCAGGAATCCCATGATGCATCAGTCCGCCCGCTAACCATGGCTTCCGCAAACACTGATTGGCTCTCCTGGCACAAAAGCGCATGCCTTTTTCTCCACTCTGTATATGCCCCGCTGCACATGATGCTGATGCTGTGCATAAAGACAACCGCCAACAAGGGTGCTGTTCTGGTCTGACACAGTAACAGAGTTCACAGAAACAACTAGTTAAAAAAAATGTCCTTTGAAGTACCTCTGGGGAGCAGAGCATTCTGGGGCCGGGAGGCCAAGTAGTAAACTGAGGTCAAGATCTAGCCAAGTGGCACATGGCCAGAGTTGGGCCCCATGGCAAGCACATGGTGACAAAACAGTGACAGGCCCCCTCATAAATTCAATCAGCTTGAGCTCAATTCTTTGGGCTGTTGGGACATCATCACCCAGCAATGGCTGCCCCCACATAATGGGCAGGAACAGCACGGAACAAAGGCCTGAAACTGGTAAAATTAAAAGCATTAAAATAAAGCAATTAATGAGAGGAACAGACACTCCTAAGGTTGTCCGAGCCCCCAGGGCGATGGACATCTGTTACCTCCCATCTCCGCCCCCCAGGACCACAGGGGATCACCAGCCAGTCCCAAAGGCCAGCTCTCCTGCAAGGTTGTGAGTTCTGCACGATGGCGGCTTAGCCGTTAGCCACTAGCAATACTTCCACCATAAACCTCACACGACCCTGCTTAGCCATTAGCCGCTAGCAATACCTCCACCATAAACCTCACACGACCCTGCTTAGCCATTAGCCGCTAGCAATACCTCCACGACAAAGCTCACATGACCCTGCTTAGCCATTAGCCACTAGCCATACCTCCACCATAAAGCTCACATGACCCTGCTTAGCCATTAGCCGCTAGCTATATCTCTACCATAAAGTTCACATGACCCTGCTTAGCCGTTAGCCACTCGCTCAAGGGGTCTGGCTAAGCTGGTGGCTAAAACTCGACTTCTCTACCCCAGGTTGGTTACCATGGAGGCCTACCAAACATTGCCTGTCTGGAAGCCGTGCTGTGACACATTCTTGCAGCACATCCCACAGTGATTACAGCAGACAAAGAAGTCCTCCGATTCGCCTGCTAAATGACGGTGCACTGTACGCCCAAGAGTGGCTGCGGTAATAGGCATGAATGGTGATTAAATTACTGCTATCATGCAGGTGTAGGAGGTATTAAACACACAAACATAAACAAAAGCACAAATACAGCATGTCTGGATATGGAGAAATCAGTCAGATATCTGTCGTGAAAGTGCAGTATCCATCCCAATACTGGTCTTGCTATCTCATAAACTGTAACGCACAGACACACAGACTGCCCAAGCCTGGGGATTCTCTAAGCCCGAGATCAGCTCTACCCTAGAATAACCTCCTTATGTTCCTACCTTACCCTCCTCCTGTTACACAGTATCCTACCACCACAAACCCCCACTCCTTATGAAAGCTTCCTGCCCACGAGGAGCAGGTCTACCAATGTTTAATGTCAGGACATTTAGTATCATATATTGATTAATACGCCCAAACCATGCAAGGCCTCAAGCCTTCTTTCAGGCCTCACTCATCAGTCCCAGCAGCTGTCCTCTTGCAGTTGTAACTGTAACATACATAAAGCCAGTCTTTCTGACCTGTTGGTTTTGTGTCGCCAGGCACATTTTACCAAATTCACAGAGGATTTGTCCTCTGGGCTGGGAATCCGATGGAATCTCCAGAATCCAACAGGGTTTCAAAGGCCTTCTTTGAAAAAGCCTCCCTACTTGGGTTCCCCTCCAGCACATAACACACGCACTCATTCGTGTAAGGTGTTGCCTCTAAACAGCAAGAAAAAGCTCCAACAGAACAGTGTATCTCAAGTCTGTCCTTAGGGACCCCAAAAATGTGGACCGTCTGGGGATCCCTTAGGACCAGTTTGAGAAACACTACAATAGAATATCTCAGGATTGGCCTAAGCTCCCCCCACAGAGGAACCCTTATCATTCTACATTCTGCAGCCATCTGTTGGTAATCAGCAACCCCTAAGGCTGGCAGCCCACGTCACACACCCCACCTTCCACTCCACACACAATGACAGCCATGTCACAGAAGCTTCCATCTGAGGCATCTAAAGAAGACCTTTTACCTCAGAACAGCCATCACAGGTAGCCGAACACCATGGGTGAGCGGAAGATCGACTTGGGTTTGCTGTCAGTGGAGCCGTGAACTTAAAATGACAATAACAGGTCCGGCTTCACTCTCTCTGCCATTAAGGAGAACACACCTGCGGCGAGCCTGACAATCTAACAGAAGCAGGACTGTATTGCTCACACATGCACACCACCCTCATCCCAAAACAAACTTCTTACATTTTCCCGACATCTTCAGCTAGAATCTGTTTTGCACCCTGTCCCCCAGTGGCGTGTACGCCAAACTCTGTAGGCGTTCTCTGTGAGCAAGGCATTCACAGATCACATGAGACAGCACGCCAAGGCACGGTTAGCCACGGAGTATTCACAAATCGCATGGGACAACACGCCGAGGCACGGTTAGCCACGGAGCATTCACAGATCGCATGGGACAGCACACCGAGGCACAGTTAGCCATGGAGAAACACGCTAACGGCTGGGCAAACAGCAGGGTAGCCACTCCAGATTAGCGAGAGCCGACCACCGTGATCACAGGCAAAAGGCATAATGCACAAGCAGAGAGTCCTTCCAAAGACAGACAGACATTAAACAAGAATTAAGAACCAAATTACCAGTATTTATTTACAGGGTGGTTCACTGGCATAACAACTAGCATAATCTATTACCCAGACACCTTACTTCCCTGGAAAGTTCTGGGTGACTCCTAGAAATCACCATTTTCTTTCTAAAACCTGAGAAACCCGACACATGATTTTTGGGGAGACCCCTTACAATATCCACAATATGTCTTAAATGTGGGATATTAGACTTCTGCCGGTTCTTTTTGGGCCCTGTTAGGTAAAATCAATCACTGGGTCACATCATAAAGGCTTGCACCATTCCTGGATTCCAGTCTGAGTCCTTCCATCACCGTTCATAATGTGTAAATTTCCTCTGAAACCTAATTTTAAGAAAATCATTTATCCTGTGGCGATGAGCCAGTCTCCAAGGAAACGAACATAGTTTCCTCGCTTTAGCAGCTGCCCTCTGTGGGGGAAACTCCCTGCCATTCCTATCCCTGCCCCTGCAGGTGACAAACGGCACAGAGATCTGACACATCTAGTGGGCCAGACTCAGGAAGACCTTCTTGTCAAGATGACTAATTCAGGATCCTCTCACTCAGCTATTCACAAAGGCAACCTCATATTTGGATACAATACCCCGCTCACAGATCCCAGTGCTACAGTGATTTACCGTTCATCTTGTTGAACATGCACCGTCAACCAGCAAACACAGCAGGTAAGGCTGATTAGCTCGCTCGAGAAGGGCAAACTGACGGTCTAGGATGTTAGATCTGCCTTTGTCCCGAAGCCCAGCTAGCTGAGGCACCGGCCTAGTCAGTTCCGCCCAATTACGACCTTCTGCGGAGTGCAAAGTCGCTTCCAGGCCAGCGGGGATCTCACACCTCCCCCGCAAGGCCCCTCCCATATCAGTCTACTTTTAGCCTCCTGTCTGCCACGTCCAAGGGGCGCTCAGGTGTCCGTTCCGCACGGCTAGTGTCAGCTTCATCCGGAAAGGTCCTTAGCATACCGCTAAAGCATTCCCCTTGTCACGGATGGCTGCCCCATCGCTCTGCTAAGAGACACAGGCCGTGTTTCCATGTCTCTCTCCTTCACAACACCAATCCTTTGTGTTTCATACCAGATCTCCTTCAGTACCCATTTTTAACTTTCCCATTTTTTGTTTCACATATACCAATGTTGGAACAGCAAGACTCACCATCCAGCAGGTTCCGGGCTCCTGTAGGAGCTCACCAGAAGATAGTAGCAGAAGGAAACCTTTACAGGGCTTGGAAAAGCAGCCCGGACAGACGCCGGGCTGGGGCATCTCCTTCGTGCTGCCAACTCAAGGGCAATCCATGGGAAAGCATCCACAGTGCCCACCTACGTCACCCCCACCCAAGCTGGAATTAAAATAGCCCTATGGACGCTAATTACATTCCTGGGGACTTGCCACCATGTGTTTTGCAGACTGCTATAAAAAGTTCAGGAAAAATAAAGTCTAAATTGACTTCTCGATCTTTTTTCCAAGCCACACTAACCTCACTCACCTCTTACCCAGTATGTTCTTTACACTAGGCCTGCAAAATCCCACCCCAGCAAAGTGCACTGGCACTGGTGCTGGGAAGGGGGGAGCATGAATGGGAAAAAAGGCAGACTTTCAACCCCCCCCCCACACACACACACACACACCCCCAAAGAGAAAGTCTGGGCACCTGGATTTCTATCTAATGAGTGAAATCATTATGGAGCTCAAAGGAAGTTAGACAACCTTTAGACTCATACAGAGAAATGGAGAGATGGGAAGATCTATTATTACCCACTGGGTAATTCTTATTATCCTACTCCAATTACTTTTCCAATTATTATCTCACTCAATTAATTATCTTTACTTATAATATCTTTGTTCAGGTTACAATTAATATATCCCATTCAGCTGTTTAAACACATTTACTCATGGTTCAGGAGCATTTATTAAATCCACATTCTGTTAATATAGGTGTTTAAATTTGGGACAGCCAGTCATGGAAACTGGGGGCTGAGATTGAGACAATGGAAAACGCGCGCGCGCACACACACACACACACACACCTGTGTACTACCACGACAGATGCTAACAGTTCTTTCATCCATTAATATCCAGACGACCCGAACTAACACACACAGCCCAGCCGCTTTGTAGCCCAGGCTTTATCATAATGGCTGTTTATCTGGCATTTAGCCCACTGCTAAGCAGTTAGCGTTACTGGAATTGAATGACAGTGAAATACAACTGAATTGCGTCCACATTGCTATGTATTCCACTCATACTCAGATGGGACGTTCTAGGAAAAATACAACCGCTTTGCACAATCCAGATTTCCCAATTAACCTCCACCTGCCGTCTCACAACCCCACACTGCCGAACACTCTTTACTTGCCAGCAAAAAATGCCCCCCAGTAAACCCAGCAAACTGAACAAGGTTTCCCCTCTTTTTGCCTAATTACCTTAACAATACAGACCTATTGCTGTTTTAAAAACAAAGCATATACGAAGGTTCTTACATTCCCACAGGACAAGTTACTAGCCTTGGTCCCCTTAGACACGTCCCAGCTGCCTTAGGGGTAAAATGTGTAATGACCGAGGCAGCCCAGCCCAGCACAGGGATGACCACAGGCTGACTGCCGACAAAATCATGCTGAAACGGGTACAGAGCGATGAACCGGCACAGATTTCACATCGGGCGGTGATAAATCACAGCGCTGGGGGGGGGAAATCACAAAGGAGGCGTGCTGCTGTCGTATCTTCCCCACCCCGATGTAATGGGGCATCGTCACTCTCCCCCCATCTCGGCCTCTCAACCTGAATGCCCAGATTCACATTCTTTCATGGGCGCTTCTTTCACTAACAATCCCCTAAATGACTGTGAGAGATCACATATGATAATAGATGGCTATTTACAAGGAGGGATGTCAGAGAGACCAGGATCCAGTGGAACGACAAATCATGACAAAGCTCTGGCCTTGCCGGGGGGATGCAGCACAAGGTGGTCTTAAAGATAACGCATCCATGAAACGAAAAGGTTTTCTGGCTACGATTCCTTCCCCCACTGGCTACCAACCGGGGGCCCCAGAATCCAAGCACTAGTGGGGGTGGGTGTGGGACAGGGCGTATCGGCACAGGACCCCCGAGGCGTAGATTTGTCAAAATATTATATATATACACATTTATATCTTGTGTGTGCCTGTGTCTATGTATTCCGAGTTTTAGCACTTCAGGCTGGAAAGGTTAAGCCTCTTGACTGAAAAGGACACCCCCCCCCCCCATCTGAAAAATACTCATGAAGCGTGACTTCCCTGAATGCACAGAATTGGCACTAATCTAACACTTAGAGAAACCCGACTTAAGAGGGACCCAGCACTCCTCAGAAAGCACCCCCGTCTGAAAGAGCTCCCGCCCCCTCCATTATCACCGCTAATGGGGCCTTAAACAAATTTCGGTGGAGGGGGAGCATTTAGTCTTGCATCTCATGCACTCAGTCATGTGTTGGCCAAAATCTGGATTGCACGAGGATACTGGGGGATTCCGTATCAAAGCAAACCACAGTCAAGGCAGAATGTTCCACGCTCCCGGAATGTCCGGAATGTTCTGGAGACAAAGGAGCCGGGCACCAGCACAGACAGGTCCGACAAGCGCCACACGGGATTGGCGGAATCCTCAGGGCTTGAAGTCCTCTGAAGCATCTGGACCGAAGTATACCCAGCTCCAAAGTCCCTCTATCTGGGAAAAATGGAGTGGGGGGGTGGTGGTGTCCGCGTTCCCCGAAGGCAGTCACGGGAGACTGAAAGGGAGTCATGCGAAGGGAGTCGTTTACAGAGTACGTGAGGAGCAATTCGTGGTGTCACTCACCGAGGAGCATGGTGACAGCATAGTCCTGTCTTCTGTTTTATTAGCTGCCTGGAAAATGACAGGTTAATCCCAGACAAACGCAGTCTTTCCTGTCTGTGGAGCACAGGCAGGGGTGTCGCCCGAGACTTCTCCGGGAGTGCTTTGTTTCCCGGGCAATGCCACCCCCCCACCTGCCGCCCCCCATTATTACACCAGGCTGCTCACAAAGAGGGGGATTCAAAGGCAAGAGTGTTAAATGACTAATCCAACCCCAAGCCTGTCCATCCTCTCTTGTGTACCTTTCCAGACAAAACCGCCGTGATAATTAGCCTCCGCTTGCTGTCTCACACTCTTTACTTGCCAGCATCTTGATGCTCTCCTTTCTTCTGGCCCTCCAATTGGCCCTTCAATTAGGTTGCTATGGAGACTCTCGGACAGGTGTGGAAACGGTCAAACAGTGATGGCCCATCATCTCCAGGGAGCCACTGAATCGCTCCTTAATTCCTCTTCTTTTTTAACTTGGTGACTACAGCTGCAGGCTCAGGTTTTCTTTTCTGATGCAGGTGTGGCTTAGCTGTCAATTTATAAATAAACCCAATAAAACCACATAGACAGAAAGCCGGAACAATTCTGTAATTCTCGGTTTACATCCTGTCCCCCGTTTGTCAGCAATTCAGATTACGGATGGCACTTTGCATGACATCATAATTGACAGAATGGTGCGGCCAGTGGTCAGTTGGGTTGGGAAGCCAGTAAGAATGAAGAGTGGATGTTGGACTAATCAGGGCCGTTTCTATTGGCCAGAAGAGACCAGCTTTAGGGGACAAACCAATGGCCCTTCATCTGACCAAGGCCAAGACCCAGACCAGGGGACTCCGACATACTTACGAACCAGCTTATCAACCACAAACGATTGACCCGCACGGGAAAACAGAAAAGATAAAAACAGGTTGGGCAGCAGGCAGATTGGGCCATGATACAGTACCATGTAAAATGGCCTGGCTTGGGCCTTCAGTTGTATGGCTTCGCAAACATCAACCTCAACCTTCAGCTTCGGGTCAATTCTCATCCTGCTCTACAAAGGGATTTGGCTGAATAACACACCCTAGAGTTTCTCGACAAGGACTTCCAAGCAAAACACAGCCACGGTTAACCTTTATCTGGCAACTCAGATCTCCATACTCAGACTTCTTTTGTAACCTCAGCCCACTAATTAGGCTGCTATGGAGACGTGAAAGTAAAGTTATGTTTGGGTCATGCCATCTCCACCTTGCTGTATTCATTGCCGGGACTGTATTTACTGCCATTTATCCATGAGATATGAGCTTCATCAATGCCTGAGGATGCCCCGATGTCCGCCTGTAGCTTAACATGGACCACCATGATGCTTGGAAACAACAGTGTGGTCTACAAAACAAAACGTCAGAAGCCGCCCAAAGAAAGGTGACCTTTTATTGGAACCCAGGCAGTAATTCTTTACGTTCTGGTCACTGACCACCATGCCACCTACTGAAAGCTTTAAGTCAAGAGTGAAGTGAGCCTTTATCTTGGCCTTAAAAGAGCAGGTGTAGAGCCTGTCTGAAGCATTCAGATCTAATGGAATGAGACAGGGTCTAATACCCCCCCCCCTCCCCCGCTAACAAACTGGCTCCACCCACCAGTGTTTTAATAAGAGAACCTACACCCCCTACCCCACACACTTAATTCCTTGCAGGACACCCCTCGCTGATCTACTGATTGAACAGAAGACTGAGGGACACATAGAGAGAGGAGAGTCTATAATGGGTTTTATTGTGAGACTTCACATGGTTTAATACGAAGAAGCCCAGAACATTATCAGCCATTGCTGTGACCTCATGGCCCTTTAGTGAGCCATTCTGTCTTTTTTAACTGCATCTGTTATGTCTGATTATTTCCTCTCAGCTGTAACCCAGCCACACTGCCTGGCAATCAGAGAAAACACTGCAGAAAACAGCTATATGCTGTGGAGGCACAGGCTGTATCAGCGGAAAAAAAATCAATAAGATCTGGACTTTAATGATTTTTCACAGTTACTCTCTTACTTCATTGTTGTAATGTTTTTTTTCATGTCGCGATCACATCAAGATGTAACTGCAATTATATGGCATATGCACAATCATCACCAGGGCATTAAGCGTAGATGACGGATGAAATATTTGTCAGGGAGCTAGCTTTTCGGTACTATATGAGCGTTTACTTACGCCCATAGTTTGGTAAGCAGTTCAGTAGTATGCCTAAAATATTAATGAGATGAGTATTGTGATGCCCAAAAGCTAGTGATCCGTATAAATGCAGTGTATCCTTACGTTTAAGGATAATAAATGTATCTGACTTTAAACTGCAAAAAGTACCACCACACCACCAGCATCTTTTTACCTCGTTTACCCACAATATATCCTACTTCAAAAGATGTTGTAGCTGTTGAGCCGTTATTTCCTTCAGTGCCCCTTCAGTGCTTATCGCTTTCATGATTTACTAAAACAATAGCAGGTGGCGTGCCCCGCTAACTTTATTTAATAAGCATAAGGGATGCGCTGAATTCATACAGACTACTGAATTTGGGCGTCACAATATGCATCTCATTAATATCTTAGTCACACTACTAATCTGCTTACAAAACTGTGGGTGTAAGTAAATGTCCGTAAAGTACTGAAAAGCCGGCATCCTGACAAATGTTTCACCCATAATCTAAATGATTATTGTGCATGCGTGGTATAATCACGATTACATCGCAACGTGATCGCCATAACCCTATTCATGTCCATATTCCATCGACTTATGCCTGCGATTTGTCAGGTACAGACATAGCACCTGAACAAGTGTGACTCCGACATGGTAGAATGAGAGGGAAGGAGGAAGAAAGAAAAAGGAGAAAGTGAGGCAGAAAAGAAAGAAAAGGGGAGGAAGAAGAGCGAGTGAATAACAGGACCAGAAGTCTTGAGGAGGCATTATCTGGTACCCTCTTGGACAGTGTCTGAAAAAGACAAGAGAACAGACCACAGACCAGAATCACAGACCACGCCCCCGCCCTAAACTCCACCCTCGTGCCTATGAAAACCAGCCCGAAGCTCCTGGTGAACACACCCCCACCCTAAACCCCACCCCTGTGCCTACAGAAACCAGCCCGAGGCTCCTCCTGACCACGCCCCCACCTTAAACTCCACCTCCGTGCCTTTGGAAACCAGCCCGAAGCTCCTCCTGACCACGCCCCCACCCTAAATGCCATCTTGTGCCAATGGAAACCTGCTCAAAGATCTTCCTAAGCACACCTCCACCCTAAACTCCAGCCCCTGTTTCTATAGAAACCAGCCCAAAGCTCCTCCTGACCACGTCCCCAACCTAAACACCATCCTGTGCCAATGGAAACCTGCTCAAAGTTCTTCCTAAACACACCTCCACCCTAAACTCCAGCCCCTGTTTCTATGGAAACCAGCCCAAAGCTCCTCCTTACCATGTCCCTGCCCTAAACTCCATCCTTATGCCAAACCAGCCTGACGCTCCTCCTGACCACACCTTCGTCCTAAACTCCACTCTCGTGTCTATGGAAACCAGCCCCAGGCTCCTGACGATGTTCCCACCCTAAATGCCACCCTATGTCTATGGAAACCAGGCCAAAGTTCTTCCTAAACACAGCCCAATGCCTATGGAATCCAGCTCGAAGCTCCTCCTCGACCATGCCAGTGAAGTTGTTCCTCTGGAAGCTCCTCTAAAGGCTCTGTCTTCACGGTCCACCTTCTCAAAACTCTAATCCTAAGTGTGGCCTGCGAGGGTAATGCAAGCTGATGTGTTCCTCTCCCTAAAAGGTCCCTTTCTCCCATTCTGATTGACTGGCAGACCAAGACTTCAGTGTGGACATGCTTGGGGGTTAATTGGCATACTTGAGGCTCCTCTGATCACCTGATATTGTCGGTGCAATAGTGGCAAAAGTAGGTTTCCACGGTGACAGCTTTATATAAGCAGGGTGGGATTTTATCCCTCATCCTGACTTATAGGGAATGTCAACGGAAATGTTGTGGGGGGAGGGGCTTAAAACACCACCCCCCCATAGGAGGGCTTTTTTCCGAGGCCTTGGATGGAGCAGCAAAAAACCACCGCCATGCCCCCCAGTAGGAGGCGCAGTGTGGAGCCGAACGCATTCCATGTAAATCCTAATTAATCCTTATGTGATTAATGCTCTCTTACAAACACACACACTGTACACAGAGGATCAAACTAGGGAATGGAATTTAGGGTATTGCCCCCCCCCCCAACCTGGCTCTGAAGCTGATTTTAGTGGCTAGTGTAAAAGCTGATTATGTCTTTAGCAGGAATGATAAAGCAAATCCCCTGCAATGCGTTTCCGTGCCAACGGCCTCTCTCTCGCATCCAAAAAGTATGAAAAATACGGCTCTGATGAGCCAGTACAGGAGCCCATATCTGGCTGTCCGTTATGTTGCAATAAGCTGCATATGGCTGAAAAGCCCTTCCTAATCGAACACTGATCGAATTGATTGGTACCAATATGGCCACCGATTGTGGAATACATTCATTCAGTCTGACTGACTGGATGCCATGTGTTTCAGACTCGTATCTGCTGTACAGCAGCCAGATGTATGGTCACATGATTCTCACTCAAACCACACGAATAAAAATGTCTTTACACAACAGCATCTATAAATACAGCCAGATGCTATTTTTTTCAGGCAATTAAATACCTTTTAAACAGGGTGTTCAGTATGTCGGCGCTAAAAAAAGCCATTAGGCTCATTAATTCCCTCGACGGAAAACAGTCAGCTTAGAAAAGGCTTCATCAGCGGCTTAACGGTCTGCCTGCCATCACCATGTCATGCTGGGGGGAGGGGGGGGGAGGGGGTGTCTCACTGGCACCTGGATGTGTGCAATCAGGGATCACAGCTCCACCCAAATTTATTTATTTGTAGGGCAGGTCACTACCTGGTGGGCTTTGGAGTTATAAAGCCCACTGCTCCCAATTACTGAGCATTGCCGGAACTTCTCTGTCTGTGGGGGGGGTCTCTCTCTTCCGGGAGGTCTCCCTGATTGATGACAGTATCAATCTGCCTGACGGGAGGTCTCTGATTGATAGGGGGTCTCTCTGTCTGAAAGGGGCAACTCTCTGCTTGATGGCAGGCCTCTCTGATTGATGGGGTGGTCTCTGTCTGAAAGGGGGTCTCTAGCTTCTGGAAGATCTCTCTGCTTGATGGGGCATCTCGCTGTCTGATGGGATGTCTCTCTGCTTGATGGCAGGTCTCTCTGTCTTCTGAGTGGTCTCTTTGACTGATGGGGCATCTCTCTGTCTGATGGGGGGGTCTCTCTGTCTGATGGGGTGTCTCTCTGTCTGGGACAGAAAGCATATGTCCCAGAGCTACATGAACACCATGCCAGCAATAACAGTCTGCATGCCAGCCTGGGCCCCATCCGAACTGCCTGTCACCTCTTTCTGCAGCAAGGCAGATCCGTACGGATCGTGCAGTTCATGCTGTGTTTACGAATTGTTCCAAAATACTAAAGGCCAGTCGAGCGTTTGACAACAGCATTAATAGATTTTGAAAAACAGAACGCCTGTGGTCATTTCCCTGTAATCACCGGGGAAGTGCCCGACTGGCAGAAGCCATCAAGCGGACTCATAATCCAGCACAAGCCTTGGCTCAACACCCTCCAAACATCTCTCAAACAAAACAAATATGCCAAAGGGCTTCACCTTTCCATCAAGTACCCTTCAACTCATTTCCAGGAGGCGTAGCGGCCAGCCGGCACAGCAGAAGGCCATCACATCCCCCTTTACATGCAGCAATGAAGGTCCCAGACATGAGGTTTCAAAACAGCCGGACTCGTAATGAAACAGAGCAGTGCAAATAGCCATCACAGCGACGGAAACAGCCTTTAAACTCCACACTGCTGCTGAGAGCCACGGGCAGGGATGCTAACACCAGGAAGGCCTAGTAGACAGGGGAGGGGCCCCTGGATAAAAGACCGTGGAAATTCTAGGACTTTCTAGCATTATTCATGCCAAGGGACCAACCTCATCGTAAGCCAATGGTATGTTTTGAATGGTAGAGTGATAGAGGAGGGGGCCAATCAGCTTTCAGCATGGGCCAGTGCCCCCGTTGTCCTGCCCATGCATACGTGATGGGAGAGGACTGTTAGAGCATGCTCCACATACACGGTCACCACATGAAGCATCGTTACATTACGTTGGGACCCACTGTGCACAGAGATCACTCTTAACGAGGCCGAGGCCAGCACCACGGTGGCTCAAAGTACAGCTGCCACTTCAGTCACAAGCAGCAGGAAGCCATCACATTGCCATGACAACATGTAAACACTGTACAGGCCCCTTGCCCCCTCCCCAGCACACCCCCTTTAAAGAACAGCAGCAACTGCTATAAATCCATCTTACACATGCTACTGAGAATCCCTACAAGCCCAGGGTCGGGCAAGTGAGGTCACGCTGGCCACACCGGGGCACCGGGTCCACGGTTCGGCCCAGGCAGAAGGGGGGCTTCCTGCAGCCACACCTCCCGGTAAAATCCGCCGCATTCGCAGGGACGTGTGTCTGCTCAACAGGAATGCTCCCAGCTTGTCCTTTCATGCTGGGTGTACAGCCTGCTACGGAGCCGAGCCAGAGACCCCACAGCGTGAAGGACTATCCCAGGAGATCTGAAGGATTATCCCAGGGGACTTTTTAAAAATAATACATTCCGAGACTCCAATGTCGGGAAAATGGGCTGGATCTCTATAGAGCTGGCTAAAGAATCCTCTTAACAAGTCTATTTAGCACAGATGAATATGAAGGAGGTGTAGGAACATAGACATCCAATTTATTTACATAAAAAGTCCAAAAATGCCCTGTAATGATAGACGAGGAGCCATGCCAAATGCCTCTGTGTGCTCTGCTCCGAGTCCCTGTCATGAAGAAACTCCTCCCCCTCAATCACACCGACGGAAAAACAAATCCGGGGAATTTACAAGGCTTACACAAACCAGGGCTCCACGTTCAGCCCCCCTCCAAAGCAGAGATGTCACACAACAGACGTTTAGCGGGGCAGATCACGTATACATCTGTCGCTCGGATTAAAAGACACAGGAGGAACCCTCTGGAAGGTTCTGGAAGGCCTAGGGCATTCTTTTATCTGTTGCAGGAAGGCCGTTCACTAAATAGCCAATAGCATTATCTCTCTTATTTGAGCAAGCTATCGTTTAGGTAGATGGAGGGTTCACCAAGGGGGGGGGGGGGGGCGGGGGCCCCCGCGGGCGGGGCCCGCCCGGCCAGCCAAAACACACCACGAACACACAACAGAAAGGGAAGGACGACAAACCCCCCAGGCAGAGGCGGCAC
>JAODKC010000082.1:23143243-23156860 GCA_026777985.1 Mormyrops attenuatus
GTTTCTTCAGTGCTTTCCGGTGACGGGTCCTTTGGGGGGGTTTTGAAGCCTTTTAATTTTTTTTGCCCCCGTCGTGCCTCCTAACGCTGGTTAGAATGACAACCCCCCCCCCCCCCCCAATGCTAATGGGAAGGCAAACACGCCCTGATGGTTTTTAGTACTGCGCTCTGATGGGTGGGGTCCGTGACAGCCCCTTCCACCCCTGTTCCCCAAGGGCCAGGGCTCTCTGTTTCTTTGTTTTCTTGGCAGAATGGTGCTGTGGAAGAGAAGTGACCTAGAGTTCACGCACTGCACAACTGGCTTTGGGCTGTTTGGACCGGTGCTGCTAGCCCGGCGAGTTCCTGCAGAACCTTCTGTGGACAGACTTGGAACCCGAACACCCAGACCAAACAGCGCATAAACCCGTATTAAAGGCATGTTTATGGAATAAGGACTTTTCTCCCATGTGGTGTGTATCGGAGGCACCGTTCCTGTTAATGAATGTAAAATGGCGTGTCGGAATCGGTCCCTAAGTAATTCCTGAGCCGCTCCAACACACACAGACAGAACCAAAGCTGCGGACTTTGATTTAAGGTGCGTCGGATTTCCCAGGACATCAGAAACTTTGAACGTTTTAAAGGCTCTGAATCTGGAGCTATGACAGTTGGGGGGCAGGGGGGGTAGTTGACGAGGCCCAGCTTTTAAAACTCATTTTCACCCTCTTACACCCCCCCTAGGCATCTCTCACATCGTCACGGTGAAGATTAACAAATCAACACCGGCCTGCTTCCTGCGTCTTGGTCAGGGGAAGACAGCGTTTAATGGGAATGTCGTGCGTAGTTTCACGCGCCTGGCCCGATGTCCCGGAAACTGAGCGTCCTCCTGATAAAAGTCTCATTTCCTGATAATGGCAAGGATGAGAGGCCCAGCCCTCGGCATCCTTGGAGGGTGGGAGGTGAGCTTAACGCTTAACTTGGACTGTTCCAATCTTGGGGAGATGGCCTGCGTTAGCTTTGCTACTCTGTACAGCTAACCAGCGGGCCCCAAAATTTGGGAGCCCCTTGTTGGCCACAAACAGTCACTACACTATGGGGCCTCAAAGTGATTTTTTTTAAGAGGGGCCCAAGAAACAATAAGTGTTTCTCAGCCTGGTCCTCGGCGACCCCCAGACAGTCCACATTTTTGCTCCCACCCAGCTTGCGTGGACATCATCGCAACGGAGAACTCTTCAATCACTCGTACTTTGCCCTGTCTCAGCCAATCCAGATCAGTGGATCTGAGAACATGACGAGCAGAAGCCCCAATGGGAGGCAGCATCCGAGGGAAAAAAAACGCTGCCGTTTCTCTCATAAGCTGTCTGGCAAACCCAGTGAAGGACACAGACACACACACCCCTGCACACACACACACACACACACACATGCCACTGCACAAACACGCTCCTCATTCATACCCGAAGGTCTCCCCTGGCCTTCTCGGGGGCCTGTGGTACAATCCCCAAGCAACATGAGCGGTAAATCACGTCTAATGGGAATGCGAGCTGTCAGGGAAGCTATTTTCTCTCCTGATAACGGTTTTCCAAATTCACATGCTTTCTTTGGACTCAAGGCAAATATTTGGTGGATGATGGGGTGGGTGGTAAATGTGATTCCCAGACTTGTTGGCTGCGTCCTGGGGATGTTTCTCAAAGGGGGGGGGGGGGGGGGTTAATACCCATTGTCAAGCACCCCCCACCCCCAACAAGGCCATCAATTTCTCAGGACCAGATTCAGTAAAGGGGAAATGACCCGTTTCAGGATGGGCCAGGCGAATGGAGAAGGTCAAACCTGAAGATCCCCGAGGGAAGCAGCACATATCAGAACAGGCTACAAACAGATGAGCGTGAGCTTTGGATAAAAGACCCCACTTAGAGGGAGTCTATGTCCATGACTATATGCCTCATCCTCATCACGCATCAAGCATGGCAGCCTTACTGTGTGGATAGGCCCCGCTGGAGGCTTCGGTGGGAAAATGCCAGATTTCTTCCCTTGGATTTGCATTTTCCCATTGGTCTGACGGCTAGTTAAATAGCTTTTGTGTCGCTAAAATGCTGCAGAATTTTGCGGTTTATGGCAATAATTTATACCGCTGCTCTCCAGCCGGCGGAAACAAAAGCGGCATAGATCAGGCTGGCCCTGGACATTCAGACAAATCATTTAAAAAAAAAAGGAGGAAAGCAGCCAAACCACACAAGACACTCTCGGCCCCGCTGTGATGCCCCAAGGTCCCAGCAAGCCAGTGTCGCATCCCAGAATGCACTGCTTATGGGGTAACAGCTGCCACCATCCCTCCGCAATCCAACCAGAATGGCTTATTCATGGGGGGAGTTAAACATGGAAGGAAAGGTTGCACAGAAATCACAAAACACGCGTGAAGGGGACTCACATCCGTGGAATGAAGGAAGGAATGTTGCAGAAAGGTAACGAGGCATGAAAAGTCGCCATTCTGCTGAGCACTGCCTGTCTCCACACCCTCATCCACAAACACAGGTGCTTAGCGAGGAAACCAGCTCACACAGCCATTATGACTAAATTGCTTAATCTGTGGCACCATTTGAGTTTGCATCACAACTTCTAAAATGAAGGGGTCATTTTTTTTGCTGGCTTGTGCATTGCTAAGGCTTTGGTGGCACCTGGTATTCAGCGCCCCCTGCTGGACTTTGCTGTCTTAGCTAACAGCATGGACCTGACCATCTGTTGGTCAGCCTATTAGGCGACATAGGTGGCCGCCTAGGGCGCCATCTTCTGATAGAAAGGCGATTTCACTTTGTCACATGGGTTTGACCTGACCGATACGATCCTTCTACTCACAGATTGCCATGGTGCAATGGGGCACCTGCATGCAATCAGACCAAATTTCAAAGGAGGAAAGCATGGAGAAAACATTTGGATTACATCAGTAAACCCTCAAGGTGTGTTCAGTTACGAGCATTCTGAAATTCGCATCATGGCTCATACCATGTGGCTCGAAGTGTGTCAGTCAAAGAAAGCCTTGGATTAACCCGCCCGCAGATTTCTGGCTTATCCGCATGCTTTCTTTGGGTAGAGGCATGATGCGTGTAAAGTACCATAGTCTAACGAAATGCTGTGGGTCACGTAAAGGGTCACGCTGGCAGAAACGCTGACAATGTGGAGCTTCATAGTCTAGGTCCGGCAAGGTCTCTACCCATTGCAGGGATTAAAAAAGGGGCCGTAATTTATACAGAGGTGCCGACCTTATCATTAGCCAATGATATGCTTTAAAACAGTGAGTGGCAGGGGGGCGGGGCATTCCAGGGGCCAGTCAGCTTTCAGCTGGGGCCCTTGCCCCTGAGGCCCCACCCCTGTCTCCACCTCATCTCTTACTCTAAAGCATTTCTCCTGCACACATTTGGTACCTCTTAGGCTCACATACGGACTGACCAAGCCTTGAACGGGAGCTCAGAGAAGGTGTGTAGACCTGCTGTAGTCCCGATGTGATTTCAAGCAGAGTTCTGGGAGGGCGCATGCGGGAATAGCTTACATAATTTAAAAAATCATTTATTGTCAATTTGAAATGTAGGCCTACACTTATGCAAATAAAAATTACCCTTCTGAAACAAGCATTTGCCATTTAGACCCATGATCCACCCGTGTGTTATTGATATCCAACTGCATCCACACCCACAAATTACATAGCGGGATATTTTTCACCCGTTACATCAAAACCTGCTGGGAACCCGTGGTTACCCAAACCCATGCAGGCCTCTTACAGCCCCTGTGGTCTTTGGGCGGGGTAGACACATGAGCTTTGGGGGGGTGGGCCAGCTGGACATCTGGGTATAGTGGTTTCTGCTGAAATATGGCAGCAAACTTGACAAAACGAAAAGCATCCAGGTGTTTGCACAATGCCACATGAAGGAAGGTGCTCTGGGAGAATTTCGCCATCGGGAAGACCACTGTCCAGGCTGTGAGGGCTGCAGCGTGTGCACGTCCAGAGGCGCTGCTAGTGACCTCACTGGCTATAACTTAAAACAATAGATGTATTTCGTGTACATGCATGAATCCACATTCATCTTTCTGCTCCTCTGGCTTCGACCACAAGTCGAGATTAATGGGAGTCGAGTAGCTAGCCAGCCATGGAGGAAACATGTAGACCAATAAATCAAGTGGTCTGGCCGCCGTGCTGGAGCCCGTGCTGGCTTTTCCTTGCGCTTTCGTTTTTTTGGCCACAGTGTTCTGGAGGCACCGAACTTCTGATCTGACTTAAGCAGCCGATACGTTTAGAGTTCACGCATCACACAAACTGCTGCTAACATCACAGTCTACATTCAAAGGCGAAATGCAGCAGCGAAACACACCACCTGAAACGACCCACTGACCAATAAAATCGGTGACCTCTAACCTTTGAAGCAGTCATGGTTATCCAGGCAGAGAATAACAGCGGCCAACACAGAAACAAGGTCTGATTCACCGATTATGATAATCCGGCATCGTAATCGAATGCAAGCATCACACAGCCCAAAAGATAATGCTTTTTGTGTAAGCATGCAGTATCTTTGTTCTTGACTCCAGATTAGCTTGCCGCTAGATATCCCCAACAGGGTGCAGTGCACGGCGCAGACATTTAGCAGACGCTTTTGTCCAAAGCGACATACGAGGGAGGCAGATAATACATCACAAGCTTACAGCTGTCAGGGAGTCGACCGAGGAACAGGCGCTGTTAGGCTGAGCTTCCAGTCAGGATCCAGAAACAAGAGCAACAACAGCAGCTGAACAAAACACCGTCAGAACCTGACATCAGAAGCTAGTCATGTCAGAACAGTGTGAAGAACGCTAGACAAGCACAAAAGACAAGAACATCCAGTGCTGCCCTGAGATGTAACCAAGAAATTGCTGATGAAGACCGAGCAGGTCAGTGAGGAACCAGGTAGCACTGTAGAACTGCTCATGATTAGCATCAGCAAGAGGGCGCCACTGTACTGTGCTGCTACCCAGCACTTAAGTCAACTAATTACCACTCTAATTGAAGCAATTTGGCCTGTTCTCCATGTACCCCACATCATCCAGAAGTGGAGATTCGCTCGCTGAACGACACACTAACCCACCTGCTGTGCTTATTCCCAAAAATACAGTGTTCCTCTCTCGCCAATCTCCCCCGGGAGTTCGCCAGAATCTGCAGTCCTGTCCTCTTATGTTTATCAGCACAGCATGGCAAACCCGTGGGAGGGCATGGGGAAGGATTCAGTTTGCTAATACCGGGGGGCGATCACAGCTGCTGTGACATGAAAATGGCAGACATGAAAATGGCATCCTTACAGTCTCACAGTAAGACACGGAGTTTCCGAGATAATCTGGAGAGATGAGCTGGTTTTGGCGGCATGACGAGCAAACTCACAGGCTCAGTGTCTGTGTGTGCAGGTCAGGTCCTCGGGGGCCACTTAGCAGAAAGGGCAAGAAAGCTCACCCCTCAGTCTGGGGGGCAGGAAGTGCACTTCCTGCAAGGAGGATGGGGGGTGGGGGGTGGCACGTTTTCAAACCTCAGGACAGGCAGGATTTTAAAAAGCTTAAGCTTTTTAGCCAGGAGCTGGGGAGATGCATTAAAAATACAGACAGACAGACAAGGGGCTGGAGGGGGGTGTCACAGAACAGGCCCCTCGCTATCCATCTCACGAGCAGCAGCATCTCCAAGGTGAAATGTTCCAGAAAGTGGCACATTTTACATTTCAAACAGTGCAGATTCCTCTGTTTTACTGAAGTGACTTTAAATCCATGTCTGCTCATAGCTCCCTCCCCATTGAGGAGGGGAAGAAGACACTCACTTGTCACAGTCACATGTGTCTGACACGGTCCGCATCCTTTTGGGTCCGCAGGTCCGGGCCCTCCCGGTCCCCCCTGCCCCGACGGTTCACCTGGGTCTCTGGCAGCAGTTGTAAGGGGCTCAGGTACATTAAAGATCACCAGCTGCCTGTAGCATGTGGTGTGTATGAGATAAGCCCTCGATTGTTGCGAAAACAGCCCAACAGACTCATGGATTTCTGAAGCTTGTGAAATATCAGATTGTTGGAGCCTGCGATAAAAACAGGGGAACCGTGGGACGGGAGCCAATCAGGAGAGAGCATCGTTATTACAGCGTTTTCTAGAAAGTTCTCATCCTGAACTGGCGCCGTGCCCATCCCTGGGGCTTCTGGGAGATGTTAGATATATTACCTGTACTAGTATCACGACATTCTGAGAAATTAAAAATCTATTTTCTAGATGCAACATTCACACTGTGCGGTATATATGGAAAGAAAACAATAAGAATGTTTTTAATTTACCTTATGTTAGTTATAGGTAATTACAGGGCAGCTGGCCATTAATAAACTTTCCCCGGAATCGGTTTCCTGTCTGTCCCTGTTTCATTCCAGGGAGCTCGTTAGTTGGCCGCTGCCCTTTCAGGCCCTGCTGTTCACACTGTATGCTCGAGGCAGACCAGAGGTCATATGAAAAAGTCACATGTAAAAAAAGCCTGGCTCCCATTGGTGCGCCCCCTTCCTTTTCCGCCAGTGGCAGGGGACTATTGTAAACAGGAAATTAATAAAAAATTATTTCACCCCAGGCAGAGAGGTAATTATAGCGTCTTTTGCGGAGTTACTGCCATGTGTTTTATACGGTTTCTGCCCCCTCCTGCTCATCCTGCAGCCGACGGCCCGGATCTAGCAATCAGGCTGTTTATTATGGTTTTCCCAGCCTTCCATCCTCAAGGGTGACCCAGGGAGCCAGGAGCAAATTGATGCGATTTCCATCGAACATGGATTTATTTGCCGCTTTAAGCGCTGCTACCTTAACAGCAATGGAGCTCAGAGCCAGCCTTTCAACAGAAATGTTTAAAAAGGAGAGATGGGAATGAACACAGGGTACTGTTTCCGGCAGTGGGCTCTAGGGGGCGCTCTGCTGAGGACATGCTATGCATCGCACTACACTCACACTGCTAATCTCCATTAAGTGTTTGGTGTTTCATGGTCATTTATATGCATCACTAGGGCTGTTTTAAGGCGGCTACCCCCTCCCCCCAAATTAAATGAACACTGATTAGTTTAAATCGTGTGTTTATATTCATTCCCATTCAAATCAGACCCACTCAGTAGACCCCCCGTTTTTATAAATTTCAAGTGATGTTTCTGACAGCCCTACTTGCCCTGTGGCTGCTCCAGAGAAGCCGATTGGCTGTGTGTATTAACCTGACGCACCAATCGGATAACGCAGCTGGGTCGGGGCTCTGCTGTTTATCATCTTGTCAAAGATGAGACTTTCCTGGCTGCAGTTGTCAAGCCAGAGCATCTGATAATGTCCGGGGCAACCCCTAAGCAGCTGCTCTTAGCAATCAACCCATCCATCTTCTGTCCTGTCCACTCACAAAGGGCGCTGGGCAGGGACACCCTGAATGGCATGCCAGTCCATCCCAGGGTACGCAGCCGAAACCTGGAGGCATGACAGTGCCAGTGACAGGGCCTGGATTCACAGACTACATGTTTAAAAATATGCTTTGGTCATTAAGGTTAAACATGAATGTTAGATACCTTGGTACAATTAATATGGTAGAATAAAATGTATTGCTTATGTGTTCAATTTGAAGGTGCAGAACAACCATACCAGACCCCCTGCTGACGGGACACTGCCTCGGCCTCACACTCTCTCTCACGCTCAGCCTGTCCAGACCCCATGCCGACGGAACACTGCCTCGGCCTCATGCCGACGGGACACTGACTCGGCCTCACACTCTCTCTCACTCTCAGCCTGTCCGGACCCCACGCCGACGGGACACTGCCTTGGCCTCATGCCGACGGGACACTGACTCGGCCTCACACTCTCTCTCACGCTCAGCCTGTGTGGACCCCACGCCTACGGGACACTGCCTCGGCCTCACACTCTCTCTCACTCTCAGCCTCTCCGGACCCCACGCCGACTGGACACCTCCTCGGCCTCACACTCTCTCTCACTCTCAGCCTATCCAGACCCCACACTGGCATGACAGACTCCCTTAATCCCCTCCGTCTGTTTTTTAATACATATGTAAACAATTAAAATGAAACTGATAGTCCAAAACAACATGACTTTATTCAATACCCCGACCCATTGGGTTAAAGGAGCATTTTCCTGTTTTTTAATTAAAAGATAAAAGCCTACTCATCCTCTCAAAAATCCCCTCACACAATTGCACAAACAAACATATTACTTTTCCTGATTTGGCCCGAAGCTGGAGGAGTAATTTTTATGTCTTTCTGGAATAACAAACGAGATTGGAATGTACTGTGATGGATTTGGGATCTGCTTGGGACGGGGTCTCATATACCACATTAATGTGACCTGCATTCAGAGGAGTTGGCGTCTTTCCAGCATCAGGCCACGTTTGCCGTGGAGGCCGAGACAGAAACAGCGGATTTAGGCCCGTCTGACGCACCCGGCTTTCAGAAAACGCGCTAGGCCTCCATGAGCATCTCAATGACAGAAAAACTGAAATTTACAGCAAAATTACAGCTTTCCGCAGAGGTGCTCCCTGACGCATTGAATGGCATTTTAGCTAAACAAATACAAAATTGTGTGGAATAATAAACAGCGGTTAAATAACAGCGTCAATGTGGGTCTCATTACGCCTCAATGGCTCATCCTGTTTTATCAATGACACCATGTTCCCAATTCAGCAAGGCTCAGAGAGGCCACCCCCGCCTCTGCATTTGACTGCACTTTCGATATCTACAAAGGTTTTAATCTTTGAATAAAGCAGTTGGACCCCCACCCCGCACAAGGCGGTGAAATTTGAGAGTGAAATTTTCCAGGTCAGGCTGTCCAGACGAGCCTGGTGTCGCATTTCCGATGATGCGATCAGTTCTCCGATTCCACCTGGGGTTGAATGACACAAGTGTCTAAGGCTGTGATGTTTCCAGAGTTTTTCAGGGTGTCGCCTGTTTTAGGCTGAAACACAGTGGAGGGCCATGCCATGAATTTTTTTTCAGGTATTTGCAATGTGTATACTGAAAGCACTCCGCATATGAACACTGACCTGGATTCAACAATGTATTTGAAGAACTCTTGTGGGACTGTCAAGCGAGAGCAAAACGTTAAGCAACAGCAGTGGGAAACAGAAAGGTTTCCTCAGTGCTGCCGGAGAGCCAGTGATGTCACATCCTGATTTAGAGTATTAATAAGTCTCAGTTTGGTTCCTCCACTGTCAGGTTACAACAGTGAAGCTGGCCCTCATTAATTTCCTCCAAACAGATACAAAGAGGATCCATAGCCAGATAGACACCAGCTGTCAATATAAAGTATGAATGTGAAATGAAGCATACTCAAGCGGGAACTGAATTACAGTGGGGTAAATTGGACCTAGAATTAATCTTTGAGGAACACCTCACAGGTATCACATATCTTACAGAGTCAATCACAGTGACCAAAGCATTAAAATTAAAATGAGATAGTTAAAATGAGAGTTCAGACCTGAAGAAAAGGGCAGTATTGAGTATTGTGGCACAAAAGGAGCTTTTCTCAGTAACTTTGTACAGTGTGGAGAATTCGATTTAATGGTCAGTAAATGCACTGCATCATGACTGTATTTAACAGTAGTAGTGGACACCCAGTCTGGATTAAGAACACTATAGAGGATATGAGATGAAACGGCTGGAAAGGAACATCCATAGATATGAAGAGAACATGAGTCGACTGGCCATTCACCAGAACCACTATTCTGTCCACATACCCTCCCATAAGCATTTGAGTTTGAGATTTAGAGTAAAAATCAATTTTATAGGAATCTACACATAATGGGGGCTCGTATCAACATTGTGGAGATTTAAAATGCAGATGTATGGTGTGCTGAGTTAAGGTTAGTTCAGCCTGGGATCTGGCCATCACCCCAGGCTAGGGTGTTTAGGCAGGATGAAAAACATCTGCAGAATGATGTCAGTGGTCCATCGCTGATGTCTTAACATGGTAGAAAGCCCAAAATATCTATGCCTGTCTCCCCGGCAGGAACATATGAAATGTTCTAGTAAACTACACCATATATGTGAGATGGATTCTGTGCCTTTGAGCAGAAGTTCACAGGTTCAAATCCCAGGGTCCACAGAGTGCTTTCAACATTGGGCCCTTAACCCCCAGTTGCCCCCGGGACTATCTGACCCTGCGTTCTGAACTGTATGTCGCTTTGAATAAAAGCGTCGGCTAAATAAATGAGCAGCTATTACTTAGTGGCGCTATGTTTAAATGGCTGCCTGTTTCGCAGTTATAAAAGACTCCAAAACTGGGTGCGTATCTTTCATTAACTGTAATCTATTAAGTGCATGAGTTTCAGCAGAATGAACATTCCATGGGATATAAGGTGCTCTCAGTGGAGCAGGGCTGCAGTTTATCAAATATAATACACTTTGACAGAGTTGTTTACTTACAAAACCTAATTTACGCCACAAACACATACAACTGGGATTTTGTGTTATTTGCATTCCCCCCATATATACGTATTGTTACCACCATTACCGTTGTTTAGCTCACGGCGGGGGTAAGTACTGAGAGCCACCTGAGCCCGCTGTAGAGCTGCTGATAGAACACGCTGTTATGCAATGTGGAGTTTCCCAGGGGAATGGAAGGTACAACAGCTGTGTCCTCCCGATCTGCTGAGAGAGACACGCAAAGCTGCCGAAGCGCATCTCCTGCACTTCGAGCTGAATGTCATCATGTATATCATCACAGGGGATGTCATTTAACTCGCCAGTGGGACACACGTCAGGAAGAAACTTTAGATTAGGCATTACCTATGGGCTGCATTAACTTCCACATTGCTGCTGGAATGCTGTTTTATTCGAATGTTTCCTCTCAAACGTTTAAATAGTAACATAGCAGCGACATAACATCATAACACTGTATTTTGGAACTTTCCAGTACAATAATGTGACAGCGGAGAGAAGGACCCACATTGTCCTCTAGAGGGCAGCAGCTGGTACTTGGGGTTTTATGGCTCTTTTTAATACGGAGCAGGAGACTAACTTAAGTGCCCATGGCCAGTGATTAGTTTGTGAAAACTCCTGCTTTTGCCTGGGCTTATTTTAAACCCTATTTAAACTATGTCTCACTGGTGATGTCCTATGCATCGCAGCTGGAGTTTGAGAGCCTTGAAGAAATGATTTGCTAATCTGAGAGGATAGTCGAGCGTGTTTCTTGGCTGAACCATTTCTGTGTTTATGCGGATTATCACGGTGATACCCCGCCCCCCATCTCTGCCTCATGAAGCGCAAGTGTCCCAGGCGAACAATATGCAAACACAGAAAAACGTACCCCCCTCTCAGGGATGATCATGACTGCGCCTGTTTAACACGTTCCCTCCTGACTTCCCCCGCAAGCTGTGCATTCACTGTAAGGTGAGCGCACTCAGAGAAGGAAGCGAGCTTGTGTCCGCCCCCCTGAGGATTCAAAATCGCCTGCGGCGCTCCTTTGCTGAACCCTGCTCACCTCCTACTCTGTAACCATCCTCGTCAGGTGCTCCGCAATTACCCATCATGCACTGCACACTTATCCCTAATTAAAGATGCTAATTAAGGCGGAGTTTCTGTCACTGATCGCCTTGTGACAATCCATGCAACCCAGACCCATGAGCAGGAGCAGTAATCTCGCCATCTGGCCCCTTGGCTACCCAGAATGCCCTGGGGCCCAGCTGTGTCTTCTCCCACCTTGCTTTTGCCTCTGGCCCAAAAATGTTCCCTAATAAATTATTTGAAGTGAGAGGACTTTCCATTTCACCCCTGACCTTTAAGCCCAGATCTTACTAGTCAGCTCAGTGTGTATGTGTGTTTACTTTAATCCTCTGTACAGTGAATACTGCAGCCAGAGGTATGAAAATGTAACTTCTCTTAATGAAGTTTGTGGGAGATTTATTATGGGACATTAAGGAGAATCACTGAGTGTGGAATATTTTCAGCGACTCATGATTCATTAAAAAACCCCCATCTCTCCCCAGCAGTGTTGCCAAGGAGAGATAAATACCAACTGGGTGTCGCCGATCCCCTGCCCCCCCGGTCACTGTGTTGTAACTGCAACTGGCTTGAGTCCCACAGGAGGACCTATAACAAGCAGCACTGGTCACAAACACTAGAGGAACGGAAGCAAGCAAGACTGGGATCTGAGGGAAAGAATTATGGGATGCGGTTATTGGGAGATACCGGGTGAGCACTGTACTACTGTATTATGGTGTACTGCAGAGCGCAGAGATGTCTGAATGAGAGATACCACGCTCTTCTTATCTGGCTCTAGCTCATTCTCCGTTTGGCTTGCTGGGTTGGCGCCCCCTCAGAAGATGGTGCTCCAGGTGGTCACCTACGTCACATATCCGCATCTCCACAGTAGGGGGCGCCTCACGCAGCAAGTAGCTGATCAGCCGTTTGTGTCGACGCTCTGCATCTGTTTGTGTGACACTGCCAGTGTAATGTGGATCTGCTTTGGGAGAAGTTTCATGCCCCCAATGGAAGTCATTCATCCTTCGTTCAGAGCAATCCTAATAATCATGATCAGTAAGCCAAGGCGGGGGCTCAGGGTACAAGTAGTTTTCCTGGTCCCCCATTATCTTCTTCTTCTAAGAAGGAGAGTCACTGTGAAAAATCTGTTTCCCGGAGAGTAGCCAGGATGGCATAACAGGACATCATAATGCTCATCTGGAAAGGAGCTTTCTCTGAAACAGACTGCTTCTCTTCTGTAGGCAGCAGGAGAGCCCCACACCAGCATGTGTATGCGTGTGTATGTGCGCAGGCAGCGGGAGAGCCCCACACCAGCATGTGTGTGAGTGTGTATGTGTGCAGGCAGCGGGAGAGCCCCACGCCAGCGTGTGTATGCGTGTGTATGTGCGCAGGCCACGGGAGAGCCGCACGGCAAAGTGTGTATATGTCCGCAGCCCGCGGGAGAACCCCACGCCAGTGAATGTATGCGTATTTATGTGCGCAGGCTGTGGGAGAGCCGCACATCAGCGTGTGTATGCGTATGTATGTGCGCAGGCAGCGAGAGAGCCCCACGTCAGTGTGTGTATGCGAATGTATGTGCGCAGGCAGTGGGTGAGCCCCACACCAGCGTGTGTTTGAGTGTGTATGTACGCAAGCAGCAAGAGAGCCCCACGCCAGTGTGTGTATGTGCGCTGGCAGCGAAAGAGCCCCATGCCAGTGTGTGTATGTGCGCAGGCAGTAGGACAGCCCCACATCAGTGTGTGTCCGTGCGCAGGCAGCGGGAGAGCCCCACGCCAGTGTGTGCATGCATGAGTATGTGTGCAGACAGTGGGAGACCCCCACGCCAGTGTCTGTATGTGCGCAGCAGTGGGAGAGCCCCACGCCAGCATGTGTGTATGTGCGCAGGCAGTGGGAGAGCCCCACGCCAGTGTCTGTATGTGCGCCGGCAGCAGGGGAGCCCCACGCCAGCGTGTGTATGCGTGTGTATGTGCGCAGGCAGCGGGAGAGCCGCACGGCATTGTGTGTATATGTCCGCAGCCCGCGGGAGAACCCCACGCCAGTGAATGTATGCGTATTTATGTGCGCAGGCAGTGGGAGAGCCGCACGTCAGCGTGTGTATGCGTATGTATGTGCGCAGGCAGCGAGAGAGCCCCACGTCAGTGTGTGTATGCGAATGTATGTGC
>JAODKC010000082.1:23161948-23188903 GCA_026777985.1 Mormyrops attenuatus
ATGATCCAGGTATATAAGATTCTAACAGGTCGGGATGCTGTTCAGCTAAATTTCAATATTAGTTTAAATACTAGAACACGTGGCCATAAGTGGAAATTAGTGGGAGAACATTTTAAAATGCACTTGAGGAAGCACTTCTTTACACAGCGTGTAGTTGGAGTATGGAATAGTCTTCCTGCTAGTGTAGTGCAAGCCAAAACTCTGGGTTCCTTTAAATAAAAGCTAGATAAGATTTTAACAACTCTGAGCTATCAGTTAAGTTCTCCCCAAACGAGCTTGAAGGGCTGAATGGCCTCCTCTCATTTGTAAATTTCTTATGTTCTTATGTTCTTATAACATGTAAAGTCCTTACACTTATACACAGACCGGCAGAGGTGTGAGGCACCGGTATTTCCGTATCGCTGCAGAAGAACTGGCTAAATGAAGAGCAGTGAGCCTGCACTGATCCCTGGACTTACTTCAGCCAGAAGCATTGTGTTCCTAGCCTGCCAATTAGCTGCAAATGTGTGGAATGTTATGGCCTGTGACCTTCAGACGTGAATCGTGTTTCATTTCAGAGTGACGACTCCTGCTATCTCCTTGGAGAAAAGAAGGGATAACAGACCGTCTGTGATTTACATGCCGGTGTTTCAGATTTTACTCATGTTTACCAAAAACCACTCTTCCATAAATGTATGTCAATCAGCCCCCCTTTGCGTGACGCACCCTGCTTGCAGAAAGGCATCTCAGAGCCCAGCAGGTGGCGCTCTCTCTCACAGTGGATCCTCAAAATGCTCTTGCCAACGAAACTTCAAATGGGATATTTAATGTTACTATACACACCTTACTGGACAGGGGAGCGTAAAGAATGAGAGTCATGCGACACAAGCAGATCCACACGCATTCAGTAATACACACGCCGGTCTGAGGGTGTCTGACCAGGCTATGTTCATGTTCTGCTTCCCATCCCCCCTATGTCCCTGTGATTGGCACGATCCCTCTTTCTGTGCTCCACACCTCCACATCCTCTCACCTCCGCCTTCTGTGCCACCCTCCCTGCCCGTCTGCGCTGCCCACGGATGCCTGCAGCTGTCACCACCTGTCAAGCCCCATTTTCATGACTCCTAAGCTGTGGCTGTCCTTACCGCCCCTAAAAACTCACCCTGGGGTGGGTGTGGGGAAGAGGCTGTAATCTTTGGCATTCTGCAGGACAGTCAAGTATATATAAAAATTTTGCTTTGGCCAGGTATGTCACTGAGGGCTCACTGGCTCAGGGCTGAGCCTAACAGAACTCGTACGGCTTGAACCTGAACTCAACAAAGTGTTTGAACTCATAGAACCAAAGCTAAGAAGAACCAGAACACTGGCAGGTGTAGAAATGGTTAAACTTCTAGTGGAAATGTACTTTTTATGCAGCTAAATAATGTAAAGTAAGTCATTTCTAAGGTGTCATTTCTCCCCCCTTATGCTCCTGCAGTAGCATAGCCTGAAACGGTCGGCCGCGCATTTGCATATCGCCCAATGAAAAATGAACAATTCCGTTACCCATAAGAAGAGCATTAGGCCTGATTGATATGTGATTTTACACTGAATGAAAAGTAGCCTGTCAGTCATATTTGATTTGAGGCAAAAGTCTATTATTCATGAATCCGAATTGAAGTGGTGGCGGGAGTCCTGGACAATGTGCAAATGACTAACTTTCCAGGCCTTCCTTTCCAGGCCCAGGGGTTCCACTACAAAGGTACCAACAAAGAGACCGAATTCTGCACTCCTGCACTCCAAAAGATTCGATGAAAGAAACTAGCACCAGGGTGTCTGGCCATTCCTAGCTCTGAGCAGCAGCCAATCACAGCCCGTGAAAATGAGCCTCCGACCACTCATACTATGGGTCACAGACCGACTCCCTGCTCTGCACATACACATACAACCTGTCTTCATTTCACATTTTTAGCTTTATTTTTTACCTCAAAACCAGGTTTAATCCCATGTGCTGGATCCCTATAGGTCAGTTGATGGAAAATAAAATTAATGGTCTTTTTCTGTCTGTCTCCAAGTTTAAATGAGGCCACCATCAGCTCCCACACCGATTTAACTGCTTCCGTATCGAAACGCTGACATCATCCTGGGATTTTTATGCTTCTGAGTATCAGAGGGGGCGACAGGATCTTCTGGGGGATCCTGAGGGCCTCCTCACCGGCCTACCGGTTCACCTTCTGGGCAAACGTTGAAGCTGAAGACTCACAGGCCTCTGTGGGAACACCAATCTCTCCTGCAGGTCCGCCCTGTTTCATTCAACACTCTGAGCGTGCTGTGTCCTGAAAGTGCCACTCCTTTTTTTAATCTATCCGCTTCTTTAAAATCATCACTTCTTGAGGCCGCGTTCTGCTGTTACAGGATTAAAAGGGTGTTTACTGGGCTGTGGCGCTGACACTTTGCTTTTGTTCGACTGGCGAGGGGGCTATCACAGTGTAATGAGGACATCTGGGAGACACGTACAGAACAGGATTCAGCAGGTTGTGTGTGTGTGTGTGTGTGTTTAACTCCCAAAACCAGCCAGGGATCCACCTCGTCCCCTTGCTCAAAAAGGAAAAACAGAACAGTGATTTGTCTATTTCTATAATGTTAGCATGCCCAGTGGAGTTGGGCAACCAGTTGGGCAAGGTTGACCCCTGTAGTAATGAAAGGGAAAATGATCGCGTCCAGTCTCTGAGCCACAGAACTGTAGGAGGCGCTGCTAAGCCATCAGCTGCAGGAAGGGGACTTTCACAGAACCTTCCAGAACTCTGCCTGCTACTCCGCACCTGAGCCCCAGTCTCCGAGCGAACAATCAGCGTGTCCTCTGCTCATCCGGACGCTGATCAAAGCCTCTGCAGACCGACAGGCGGGCAGGCTGATCACGAGAGCCTGAGCTCCGGAGCCCAGATCACCTGTAATTAGGCCCCTTTCACAGGGCGACATAAATCACAAGGCTGCTGTCTCCCATTTGGCATTAAGGCGCTAGGCGTCAGACTAAGAAACATTCATCTAGTCAAGTAACCCTAACACATACTAAGGACTAAGACCACAGGCATTATTAGTGATTTTCTTTTTATCTTATCGTCTGTTATACACACATAGACTTCTATGCGGATTTTGACTCATTGAACTGAAATTGACTACGGCAGCGCAGGAACGCAGACACAATGCAGCGATTTGAGAGCAATCTGTTGTTCTTACTGCGACGAGCTAGGCTTCAGTGGAAATCTGGGTCAGACCACACATGGCAGACAGACAGCTGACCCGCTTCTGGGAGCGAGGGATTTATTAAGGACAGATTGATTCAAAAAGGATTCACCGGAAATAACACTAAACCAATAAAGGAAGCAAGAACACAATGGTGAATAAAAGAGAATCTCTTCTAGTATGGAGCTTTTGACAATTATTCTCAAAAGAAAAACTCAAATCAGCAACACTGAGTAATACACACGGCAGTTCTATATTGAGTGGGGAAAAAAGTCTACGAACGTACATTGATACATAGAAATTCAATACATTCATGCAGTATTGACAGGACACGATGTGTGGACCTATAGTTAATAAGGTATTGACACAATATGGTGTCTGTGACCTACAGTTAATACGGTATTGATAGAACAAGGTCTCCATGACCTACAGTTTATACAGCATTCAGAGAACAAAGTGTCCATGAGCTACAATTAATATGGTATTGACAGAACAAGCTGTCCATGACCTACAGTTAATACGGTATTGACAGAACACTGGGTTTATGACCTACAGTTAATACGGCCTTCACAAACCACAGTGTCTGTGGTCTACAGTTAAAAATATTATTGACAGAACACGGTGTCTATGACCTACAGGTAATACAATATTGACAGACCCTAGTTTCTGTGACCAATTGAGAGACCATAGTGTCTCTCACCTACAGAACAGGAACAGTAATAGTACATTCATAAACAGAATGTAAATATATCATAATATCCTAACATACCTGAATTGCTTTAATATACATTATTAATAACAACCATCATATGATTATATAATTACAATGCATTATAATGTAAAATTTATGTATATTACAACTGTCATGTGTTGTTCATTGGAAGTATTATGGATTCAATGCTTTACGACACGGTAAAGTATACTTACGTGCTGCTTATGTATGCATTATGAAGGTGCAGTTAATGTAAAGTGCCACCAAATGTTCTGGGGATACAAGCAGACCATGCAGCTGCTGTCTTCATTCTGAGAGGCTCACAGCTCGTGTTTGTCGTTCCTCTGGACGGTGATGAAAACGGCGGTTAAAGGGCTTGTTTTCGCTTTTGTGTGTGAGTCTTTCTGGCTGTGGTGGTGTTAGGGGGGGGGTCCTTGAATCGCCCTAGACACATACCAGGAGCTATCCCCCCCGAGTAGGGGGGTGAGTTTGGTAGGGGGCCGGCAGCTGGTGTGAGAAGTGAGGGCCAGCAAGCCGAGGTGACGAGTTCAGAGCCATTGACAAAACGCAGCCAGGCAGATCCAGAAAGTTCTTACCATAAACTTTACCAGTCGTTTGAATCAGAGTCACAATTTTGGCCACTTTGCCTCAGACTCCATTACTACCTTTCAGAAACTGATGAAATAAAGCATGTTTTTCAAATGATTAGGTGGTGCCAAGGTGATACATACATTTACATATTTAGCAGACGCTTCTCTCCAAAGCGATGCACAAGCAAGGCAAACAGCACATCAGAACATACGGCTCTCAGGGAGGCGACTAGGCATGAGTGCGGCTAGGTGGGGGTGATGGAGACAAATATTCTGGTTTTGGGAAACTGTGGTGAAAGTGGGGTACCCAGGAGTGTGATTTCAACAAGAGAGGTTCCGGCTCACTTTCACACTTTCACGTACTGTTTATTTCCCCAAAATAGGCATGTAGAGAGGAGCCCACGGCCGATTGGCTGCTCCTAATTGAGCTTTTAACGAGCTGCGCTGTGTGATCGCTTAATGAAAGCACTGCAGCCTGGTGGGAACCTCACAACAGGGAGGCCAGTCGATGTCAGTAAAGTGCCAATTATTAATGAACACCCCTGTATTGGGCATCCTGACTGTGTCAGCTGCCTGCCGAACCGCATGTGATGCTGGGGGTGGGGGGGTTGTGCTCGGATCCAGGTGTGCATTAACCTGCCATTACGCCCCTACACCTTATTTTTAAAAGTGCCTATTGACCAGAGGGCTGGATGAAACACAGAGGCCAGGGAGATGAGTTGGTAGTTAGTTTCAGGAATGGGGTGTAGTCACATGACTTTGATGTTGTAATAAAGGGCTCCTATTGGTCTGCAGATTGGAGTCATTGGGCCATCTCCCAATGACATGGGGGGGGGGTGGCCATATTGACAGGGGGGATATCTGGGAGTATTTTTGATCTTTAATGGAGTATCTGGGAATACTGTGATGCTGAAGAGAGAGTATCTCGGAGTATTCTGCAGTTTAATGGTGAGTACCTGGGAGAATTGTGATGTTTAAGGGAGAGCCTGCAGTTCAATGGGGAGTATGTGGGAATATTCTGGAGTTTAATGGGGAGTATCTGGGAGTATCATGTTGTATAATGAAGGTATTTAGGAGTATCGTGTTGTTTAATGAGCTCTATCAACAGTCCAGTGTTTCAGTTCTCTATTACATTAACTTATTCCCTCCCCAAAACAAAAGGGTAACCAAGTTATTCTATGACCCAATGTCATGTCACATGGGTCTATCTACCATCTCAACTGGAGCAATTTCTGCACCAGTTGCGATCCAGTTCCTAAACTGTCATTCTAAGTCATACTCTGCCTCCCACCCAGTACCTCCCAGGACAGGACCAAACTGACAAATGGGTTCTGGAAGGATCCTGAAAACACTGGGAAAGTCAGAGGATGATGCAGTGAGGATGTGTTCAGTAGAGCATTCTAGCTGCAAAGAGGTTGAACAAACACCTGGTCTTGACAAGAGCACAGGTCCCTTCAGCCCTAATTCCTCTGGACATCTCTATAACTCCCTGTGCCTCTTTCCCCTGTTTGGCTGAAAGGCTGGAGGTGGGCACCCCATTCATTAGCGTGGGCCCCTCTGCGACCACTGACACATTTGAATATTGGCTGGGTAATTAGTTTCTCTGAATCACGGGGATGATACTGAAATCTCCCCCCAATTCCCTGGAGCGTGAAATTGCTTTTTGTAACACTCTGCTTATGAGTTAATAAAACTGGATCCTTTCTAGCTACCTGCCCTTTTCAGTGAATCGTAGGCGGGTGGGTGCAGAAGGGCAGGCGGGTGCTGGATTATTGAAATAAGTCACTGGGTTTTTTTTTTTAACCTTTTGTGGCTTCTGAAAATGTTTTATGGGGGATTGTTGCTGCAAATCTGAGGAAAATAAAAAATTGAATTAAATTACATGCAATTCCCTTGCCAACAGTAAAACATACAGAGTATGGTTGGCAACCTCAAATATGTTCCAGTTTTGAGAAACTGAATATATATCTCTCTTGTGGCACAAAATTAAAAAAAGAAAAAACAAAAACATAAGTAGTACAGTGTGTAACAATAATACTAAGTAAAGAAAAGAAAAGATGATGTATTTGTGCAGCAGTCACCAAGGCAACAGGAAGTTGAAGATCAGCAAACAGGAAGTTGAAGATCAGCAAACAGGAAGTTGACAAACAGGTTGAAATTTACTGCCTGGGCCCCACCCCAGGCCACAGTAGGACATCCACCACCAAGCATTAAACATGGGGCCAGATTCACCATCCCCTGGCAGTTGGCCACCGGGGATGGAATTTGCCAGAGCGTAAATCCCAGCCCTGTTTAATTAAACGCAGATTAAAGCGACATAAACACCCCCCCCCCACACACACACACCCATGTTCCAATGGGCAGCAGAGTCCCTGTGGGGAACATGGAGGAGCGAGGAGTTAGGGGGGAACGTGATGTGAGAAAATGACCAGGCTGACACCGCATTCACACAGGGGGGCAGATCACACATGTCATGTCATCACAGAGTCTGTTCCCGCATTGGGGAACCAGCACGTTCAGCATTAACACCACTACATCCAACAAAATGTTGAGAACTTGGCTGTTATTAAAATCAGAGGCTGCGAGAGGTCACGCCCACCTAAATCCTGGCTATTCTCCACGCCTCCCGGCTATTCTTTCTGACTCCTAGCCATTCTCCCCGACTCCCAGCCATTCTCCCCGATTCCCCGGCCATTCTCCACGACTCCCAACCATCGTCCTCCCGGCTATTCTCCACGGCTCCCAACCATCGTCCTCCCGGCCATTCTCCACGACTCCCAACCATCGTCCTCCCGGCCATTCTCCACGGCTCCCAACCATCGTCCTCCCGGCTATTCTCCACGACACCCTGCCATTGTCCTCCCGGCTATTCTCCACGACACCCTGCCATTCTCCCCGACTCCTGGTTCCCAGCCCTTCTTCCAGCGTTTCAGGACCTATACATTCTTTCATTTAAATATGAAATGACTGGCATACTGTGAGTCCACAGGACTGTGTCCACAGGCGTGGACTCTGGAAGGAGAGCTCGAACAAGGAGGGGGGTGTCTCTCCTTCAAGTTTCTTAGCAAGAAGGCGACTCCAGTGCATATGCCGGAGAACAATACAAATTAGCACAAGGGCCTGACTGGGTTTGTTGGTGCAATCTCCAGATCCCACTTTCAGCCATGAACAATGGAGACACAGTCAGCTGACTCCCTTGGCCATGCCCCCTCCATTTTCACGTCCTACTTGACAATCCTGAACTGTACACAGTCACATACTTAAGATATAAACCATTAAAACACTGTGGAAAGGAGCCTATGTGCCTCCCTATTCTGTTGTATTAATTTTTCCTGCTTCAGTTTTATTGATCATTAACCAATTAAACAGCTGGAGAAAATTAGGTAAATCATTTTGCCTCTGGGCATAACAGTCCCCCCCCAGGGACAAAGTTGTGGCTACAGCTTAACAGCACATGACCTTAATCTCCCCCTACAGAAAGGGAATGAAGGTGCATCCCATTTTCGAGATAAACAGGCATTCTCCATTCATCGTACGGCAGCAGTTGCCATGGCAATCGTCAAGGGAGCTTGGGTCCCTCGTGCATGATGCAGTAGCCACCAATAACCCATTAAAAAACAACTCTCCAGCATTTTCTGTGAGAAACCTGTCGGCGGAGGGATTCTCAGGCAAATTGGCGGAACGATCATGTAAACAGGCCACGATCGCATGGGAAAGCAGTTTGGTTCTGCTGACACAGCGAGCCAAATGCTGCGCTCATGGGCCCGGAGTAATCAGTGCCTCATCAACGCCATGATCATGGGCCTGGTCCAGAAACCCCCATGTTCACCGCTGGCACGCTAACGGATAGCAAACCATTTGAAGCCGGGACTCGAACCCGGGACTCAAGTCCCTACTATTACCCTACCAATGAGGGTAAAAATGATCATTAAAATGATGATGCTGGCATCCATTGTGCCATCTGTAGGGGCAGGTTTGTTGTTTTTGGGCCTCTGCAAAAAAGTCCCCCATCCTCCCTGGTGTAGTAACTGTTGGTGACCAACACAAACCACCTGTCTATGACCTCAGGCTCTGCACGGAAATGCCTCTGGTCATCCAGGACCTGGGCTGTTCCCCATTCTGAGGGGTCCATGACAGGAATGTGAGAGATGAACTGAAAAAGAAAGACGAAAGAAAACGTGGGTGAGTTCATCCATCAGCTACGCATCTACCATGAAGAAAGAGGCTAGTACAAAGAGATCCACTCACTGAAATGAATAAGAAGCTCTTCGTTTTATAAGGACAAGGTCTCCATCACTCTGTGCAGCAGGGAGATGTTTCGCAAACAGTTCAACCAGCACACATTTACAATTCATGTGCCTGTAATTTAATAAAAGTCCACAAACGAGCACCGGCTGAGCTAAGCCTGCAAATATTTGTGTTTAATTTGTCAGAGGACGTCAGCCACGGGTGCAACTCTCAGTGTGGGGCTCGCTCTCTGTTCCAGCAGCAGCCCGCTCCCCAAATCCACTTCCTGTTTCCTGTTTGAAGCGCTACAATTATTTATGCCAATAAACATTTTTGTAAAGGTTTGCGGTTCATGGTGAAAGAATGTTTTAGTAGATTCACACATATGTTCTGCTTTAAACACTACACCATGTTTTGTGGGGAGGGGTCCCAATGTTGGGAATTCAAAATGATTTTTTTGGGGGGAAGGGGGTCTCTTTCTTTCTACCATTGCCCACAACAGCCCTGAAAAAATTCTGGGTGTTTGGCTCCTGTCCAACACCGAGTTCGAGTTTTACGGGAAAGCTTTGTGCTTATGATCGGATCTAAGCCAGCCCTGAGTCCTGGTGCAAAAGTGGGGAAGCCAGAGAAAAGCTCCGGAAGCAAATTTTCTCCCCGAGGGGGTGTCTATCTGCCGGACTTGTTCTGATAAGACGTGGGATTTACAGGGTCTATTTAGTGCGAACACACTGTAATGATCCCACAATACAGCCCCACAGAGCTGCGGACTGTTTTCCTTTTCCCGGCTAGATAAGGATGGTCCAGACCAGACCACACAGGAGAACAAAAGAGCTTTTTCTGGAAGGGCCACATGGGAAGCACTCAGGAAATAAATCCGCTCTGGGCTCAGTGTCCTTCCCTTTATTTGCACTGTGATTGAATAATAAGGAGGCCATATGTGCATTTGTGTGAGTGTAACTGTTCAGAAAGAGCCCGGTGTTTACACCTTTCACGGCGAGTCGGAATCAATCCCTCAGCCCATGCATCACACTCCTCTGTGATTCCAGCCTCACAGCCGCCGCTCAGCCTCCAGAAAAAGCACGTTACAGCTGCAATCCAAGGAAAACAGCCAGGCAATAAGGAAATATTTAGCTTTCTTTGTATGGTTGGTGCTTTACAGCAGTTTGTATGTGTTCTCGAGTACGATGGCCCTGAGCGGGGAGATGGTGCTGCCAGTATCTTCTCTAACACCAGCCTCTTCATCATGTGCTGATACCTCCAGGGCCTCCTACGTTAAGTCAGGCTCACTTTACTCTGCCAGATTAGTGCGCACATTGGATCTTCACCCAACCACCGCTGGAGACCTAAATGATAATCACATGCTGCTGAGAGAACCGGTGGGAGGTGTCTATAGTGCCCATATGGAGAAACCATCTGATGTCTACAGCTTCTCCACCTTGGTGGTGAGATGGTCAGGCGGAGGGTGGAGCCACATAAGGTAACCCACGGTAACCTGACCGTTGATCGCTCTCTCTGTCGACCCAGCTGAAGGACCTGAAATGAAGGACCCCCAAACTCTACCATTTCACAAACCGCACCCACAGCATCCAAATCTCCTTATCGTCAACACAACTGACAACCCTGGAAACTCACACTGATATCTTATTAAAGATTAAAGGTGGCGGCGGCGTTTGCACACTCCCTGTGAGTCATCAGCAGAGGACAGCAGCCGGCCTTGACCCACGGAATACACCAGGATTTCAGCACTTCATGGTCCCTGCTCATCTCACATCTCCCATTATTGTTCTGCTCCCCATAGAAGACCTGCCCCTGTGACCTGTCGAAACCTACATCCATCATAATGAAACCTTTCAGACGCTCGACCGTCTTCTACCTTTGACCGGTCATGTACGGCGGAATCCTGCTCCCTTCCCGATCCACTCACCTACCCACGGCATCATTATCCCTGAAGCTTTCTCCTCCCGCAAATGAACACGGCTCCCCGCATCTGTCAGCGCGTCTGTGCCTTCCAGAATGATCAGGAGGAACGTGTGGATGGATGCCTCCTTTCAGGCCTAGCATTAGCACCTTGGTGACACCAGGCCACACGCCTACCTTCCTGTTTCATGCTTTGTACACTAATAACTGCACATCCGGAGAGGCATCTGTCAAAACCGCAAACTCCGGGGATGACATCACCTCACGGCATTCGTCGCAGACGGCGAGGACACAACACCCCAAAGCCGTGTGACCCGTCTCACATCTTGGTGTGTCGGTATTCGTCTGCAGATAAATACCATCTAAAGGGCAGAAATCATATTTGACATCCTTAAACACGCCCTAAAATGCCTTTTCCTCTGAGAATAAATCGTACAGCCCTCAGGGTGAGTCCAGCAAAATCTCGGGGGCTGTCATGTCCGGGACACTTGGATGGGAACATTACACCCATCATGAAGGAAACACTGCAGCGTATCTGGAGAGAGCTCAACACCATCCAGCTCCTTCTGCTTTCTGCCGAAAGCATCTTCACCACAGTCACAGTCAAGCTGGACCCCACATCTGCTCACGCCAACACGTCATCAAATCTGAAATCTCCTGCCCGTGGAGATTCCGCAGAACTCTGGGACGTGAGCAGTGAAGTCGGCTGGCCTTCCCACCAAAGGCGGCAGCTGTTTCTAAGCTCCTGGAAAGTGCTACAGGTCTATCAAACACGCACCCACCAGCATTTTAACTCTTTCTTTCCCAAATCTATCCTCATTTTGAACAACCCCTCACCTCCTACAGACTCCCATCTGAACTGCTCGTATGTCACTTATCTACAGACCTTTTTGTGTCACCTCTTTTGTTAATCTGCGGTTACATGTGTGAATCGAGGCACTCGTCTACTGAAATAAGCTTTAACTACCAATTACATCAAGCATCCTTCCTGTGGTTCTAGGGTCAGCACCAACCCGTTTTTAAGTTTAAAATGCAAAAAAGCACCATATAAATTTGTGTACTGCATAAAGGCTTTTTGACTTGGTCAGGAACCTCTATTTAAACAAAATAATAAGAAAAAATAATTCACTAAATTATAAATGCTCTGGTCAAGATTATCTCCGCTCTGTTGTTGGGGTCGGCAACGACCCGTTTTTAAGTTTAAAATGCAAAAAAGCACCATATAAATTTGTATACTGCATAAAGGCTTTTTGACTTGGTCAGGAACCTCTATTTAAACAAAATAATAAGAAAAAATAATTCACTAAATTATAAATGCTCTGGTCAAGATTATCTCCGCTCTGTTGTTGGGGTCGGCAACGACCCATTTTTAAGTTTAAAATGCATAAAAGCACCACATAGATTTGTGTACTGCATTAAGGCTTTTTGACTTTGTCAGGAATCTCTGTTTAAACAAAATCAAGGCAAGGCATGTCCAAACATGTAAGGCAAGATAAGACTAATTCAGTTTATTTATTTAATTTACTTGAGGCTTATTTTACCATTACTTTTTTATTGAAAACGCGAGGTATGCTGTCAAAAGAAAGGTCCAGAAAGCCACACCAAAAATATTAAAACCAATCTTTTCATGGATAAGGAAGCCTAACATGGTAGCCAAGAGGTATGAAACAAATTGGATGATAAATAATTGTTTTGAGGGTATTTTATGGTTCGGCACCGACCTGTCTAACATAAGAGATAGGAACAGAAAGCTAACATAGGCCGAAGGTTATGTTGACCAGCAACTGCACATGGAGAATAGCATAGAGTAACATGAGCACATGGAGAGTAACACAGAGCAACTTGGAGACATAGAGAGTGATATAGCGTAACATAGAGCAACATGGGCACATATATGGAGAGTAACATGAATATCATATATGTGACATTGGTACATAAAGAGTAACACGGAGTAACATAGGCACAAAGAGGCAAACCTGATTCTAGCTGCTATTGTTGTGGCTTTACTTGTCAGATGCTGTTATCTGGGCCATGCTCCAAGGCAGCCATGCTCAGAGCGTGGCCCTGAGCCCACATCGCCGGGAGCATGAGAAAACCACCCCAGGTGCTTCTGGGAAAAACAACAACAACAAAAAAATAATAATAAGGACGACCTTCATACATTATTAAATACCCTCTGGAAGTCAGGTTCAGCAGTCAGAAAACAGCAAAAGCACAGTTAAAGATAACTCGGGGTATTTGTGATATTTTTTCCCCCTTTGTTTGGTCAGTGTTTGGCAAATTGTTTGTGATTGTGGTCACTCTTAATTGTGCACTGTGTGGGAGCTCAATCCAGCCTTTTATCCGGATTCCTACACTGTCTGTACTACTAACACACTAAACTCTTCTGTCTGTTTCTTTCAGCCTGACTGTATACTTTGCACGTGATAAATACAACCCCTCCACCATGGACAGAACCACCATTCATTCAGGGCAACAGAAGAAAAAGACAGATACTACACTGACTCATCAATCATTTCACAGAAAAAAGTGAATAAATATGATGCCTATTCAAGGTCCATGTTTCTTACATGGCCAAATCTGCGGGCACTGGGTGCCTAACATATGATCTTATAGCAACACTGCAACCAGACATGAAGAAACAAATACCTCTACAAAAGAGCCACCAGTATCACAGAAGGCAACTTCAAAATACCCCTACGGTACACAAGGGAGAAAGGGGAATCCAAGGCGTTAATCAATACGCATATGTGACTGTTCTTGGGTTCTAATCTTGCCAAAATACAGTTCCAATACTCAAGAACAGAAGTACAGAGTACAGTAATAATACCCTGGCATGATTCTCGCCCCTCCCCAAATACCAAGGATGCATCGATTGTATCCTCGACAATAAGTCCAATCCCATAATTCATTGCATCTCAAGTTTGTTTTTGGCCACCAGCCAATCAGCTTCCTCCCAGCATGTATCTCAAACAAGGCTGCTATGTCCTGCTGGCTCTCCTTTGCTGCTGTATCTTGTGTACCATCAAGTGGCTTCCCAGGCTCCCTCTCCTTCTCCTTTGCTTTCCCACTTGCCTGTTCCCATCGCTGCAGTACTGACGCCACGACCACCCACTAACTAGCCCTCTTAATGGGGAGGTTGAGGAGACCTCGGAGATCTCGGTGCACTGAGCACCAACAGCACTGCCAAATAATTGTGAGGTGAGAGACATGGGCGGAGATATGACTGCCAGGAAGGACCCAGCGACTGAACCACCATCTCCATAAATACTGCACAGTACAGATTATAAGGGGTATTCATGCCCTCAAGGGCACCCAGCAAGGAGGACAGGGCCTGGATGAGAGCTGTCATTTTCCCAGCATCATCGAGCATTAAGATCTTTTACAATTTTGCTTGTGGTAAGGAAGGTGACAGAGGAATGATTTGTGCCAGGGGAATCTCTGGCTATGTCAAGGCAGCTCAAGCAAGCCCCCAAATCCTGCTGAAAATGAGGCCTTGACAACTTCAGGCTGCCATTCTGAGGTTCTGCACATGGCGTATCCTCAGAGAAATGCCGCCAGGGTCTGCCCATTACCAGCTCTGCCCCTGACAGTCCCCACCCACAGTAACTCCCATCCATGACTGGCTCCACCCACACTTAGCCACACCCACACTTAGCTCCACCCACATCCCACTTTCTGTCTATGGCCTGCTCACCTCTGCGGAAACTGGCACGCTCCCTGACTGGCGCTCCAGAGTACCCAACACATCATCTGGTGACAACATTGCCAGCAGACCTGAAGCAATTAAAATCTATAACAACATTACAGACAGACTGAGAAGTAATTACCTTTCCACCATCATTAATTAAAAATGTCAACTGTTGGAAAAAAATAAGACCTTCTGACAACAGAGAAGAACAAAACAAACATTAATAAAGCAAGCATGCAAAAACAAATGAATATCATAAAGAATTAATTGTAAGTCGACTTCTGAAGAGTGTTTTGTTCTCCATTATAACAAATCAGCCACAGTTAGATCAAGCCTTGCATACGCACGTTCCGAGATGAAGCATTTTCCAAGTCACTTGCGGCTGAAAGGTTGCAGGTTCAAGTCGTATTAGGGTCTTGTTTTGCAGCTCCTGAGAAGGGGTCGAACTTGAAGTATTTTTTCCATCTGGCATGAACTTGCAGGCCGCGCAAGCTAGTTAGTCATTTCAATTAATTAATTAGTTAGTTCAACATCGCCCACTAGTGGTTGTGGCATGCGGCAGCGCCCACTTCCTTGTGTGCGCCGCTGTCCCACCGGCGTGCCCGCAGAGGAATAAATAGAGCCATCCGTCAACCTGAAAAGGTCACTGGCTGCAGCACGAAGGTGGAGGCTCGAAATGGTGCGTTAATTAATCTCAGCCCGGTGGGCAGCACGGGGGGGGGGCGGGAATTGGAGCTGCCTGGCCGGGACTGACCTCGTTCACTCGCAGGGCCAACAGGCGTTTGGGGGGAGGCAAGGAGGCATAAAAACAACAACAACACCAGACAAGAGGAATGGGGCCCTGAGAAAAATGGCCTTTTTCAATTTCTCCGTCATGTTTTAGTTACGACAGAGAAGCGTACAGAAGGGACAATTCTCTCATCGCCAGTGAACGGCATAGAAAGCCAGGAGTGTTCTGTGTCTGGCTTTTGGAATGCCGCTCCTGCCGTGGTCTGAACAGGCGTTTTCCTTTGGACACTCGCCCTCCATCCCGCAGAGGTTATTACCGGCTCATGCAGACGCACCGCGTGTCCAGACACGCTGGGAAATGCCGTGGCTTTGCGAAAATCTACCCCAGACCCTGACATTTATATTTTGTATCCACTCTGCCCCCCTCCCACCCACCCCCGTTCCCCACGAAACCCCCAGCATGTCGGACATGTACAAACAAGTGCTGGACGGCCACAATCGATAAGGGCTTTGATGTGTGAAATTCACACAGAATGAGGCTCCGACGGTCTACGTGCATCCGTCTGTTCAGGCCAAATCAAACGAGCCCAGAGGGGGAAAGTAAGAACACCAATGCCCCCCCTTCCCCAACGGGTGTGGACAAGCAGCAAAAGCACAGGCTGAAACATAACATGCGGTTGGAAGCAGGAGGGGACAACTCGTTCGGGCGTCGCTGGTGTCAGAGGCATCAGGAGACTCCTCACCATCCATAATTCATGGAAGCTAGATGTACAGAGCCCCAAACTTCACCTTCACGTTCCTCCTCCTGCGTCTCCTTGACAGCCCCCTGCACTCCACAGACACACCCCACCCCCAATCACTCTCCTATCAGTCCTGACATCTATTTCCTCCTAAAATCTTGTATGCACTGTATGTCCCTCTGAGCACTTTCCTGCTGAAAGTAACATGAGCGGGCGCACTTGCGGCTTTTACATCATGAAGGAAACATTGGTGCCCGGGACTCGTTTGTGTCACACTGAGCGATCAGCCCCTAAAAAGACACTTGGCGTAACTCAGCAGCGGAAACATTTTCTGTCCCCCGTTAATTGGAGAAAGAGCGATGCTTTCATGTGAATGAAAAAGCGTTCAGAGCACTCAGGAGTACCTGAGACTTTGTCGGTCCATGTTAGCATTGTCGGCTTGTGTTAGCGGGTAGCCGCAGTACAGCCGGCAGTCCCTGCCAACTCGGCGATTACCAGAAAACGAGCTCTGAAACTTAATTATCCTGCTTGATTGGAGGAGGGGCAGTGTTCTCCTCCCCTGAATCCGCCCCTGTGTGGGGTCCCTTAACTGCATTGCTCTGTCTGCTCGAACCCGTGCAGAGAAGGATGCTGAGCAGTACACTGCGAGCGAAAAACCATTAATGAACAGGTACGAGGAGAGTGACAGGAAGCTGGGAAGGAAGGCAGAAATAGGAAAACGCTGCGATCTGACTGAAGCATTAATGAATCCCTGCAAAATGAGACGATTAACAGTGAGGGGAGATGGCAGTGACCAGTTGAGCCTAACAACACCTCAGATCGAGGCAGAGATAATGCTGACACATTTAATGATTGCACACAAAATGAGATGCTGGCAGCTTTAAAGCTCTCTACATCAGGTTAGGGCAGTGGGATAAATGTTGTGTGCAGATATTCCAGGGGGTAAACTACCGATTTACGCTGGGCAGACAGTCAGAGCGTGCAGATCTGAGCATAACTGTCAGCCATTAAGGTAATTTGGAACAAAGGCGTCTGCCGGGGGAGAGGATGAAGCAACGGCGAGGAAAACCTTCCCTTTGTCTGCTGCAACAAAAGGTTCAGTGACGATGGGTCTATCTGTATCCCTTTCAGACACTAGAAGGAACGTCAATTGAGTTCCCAGCGCATCAGCCACCATGTGATGCCGCTCCAGATACTTCAACAGACACTGTGACCATCCAGGACCAGGGCAGGGAACCTCTACAGACACTGAGACCATCCAAGACCAGGGCAGGGAACCTCTACAGTCACTGTGAATGTCAAGGAAACAGTGTAATGTGGCTCACAAGAAAACTTTAAGTATAGCAGATGGACCTCAGACCAAAATACCTTGCTTATTTCATAGCCTTGAGCTTCTAATCTTCACTGTCTGTGTCGTCCTAGGTTGAAGGGTGCACTAACACTGAGAAAGTCCCTATGAGGGAGCATCACTGTCGATGAAAATGGAAGCACAGGCAGGGGTATGAATAATTCACTGAGTCCTAAACCAATTACACCCCAGATGAAGCCTGTCTGCATATTTATAAACAAGGAAACCGAATTAGCGCAGGAGGAGCGCGCCGCTGCCTGCTCGCATTAAGTGCCCCGCAGCGGCCTGCCTTATTATAAAAGCATCTGTGCCTTTTCAGCAGGGCCTGTTCCTTCTGGGAGTTTGCTGCCCCCCACCCCATCTCCCCACAGTCGCAGGGCCGCTCCAAAGGTTCCACACCGGACCTAGTTCAGAATCTGGCGGACCTCTGACCCTATGGAAGACAGCCTCCCCCTCCAGGAGACTGACATGGCCTGTTTGGGGGGCTGGGCGGGGGGGGGGTAGCATACACACAAAGGTGTCAGGAGCCACCCTCAGCAACAATTACATTTTGTTCCCTCAGGGATTCAACAGCAAGTTTCTCAAGGCTTGGTGATGCCTACAGCCATGGTCATGTGATCCAGGAGGCCAATGACAGTGACTGTGATGCTTCTGCCCCACAGCAAGGTGTGTGTGTCTGTGTGTGTGTGTGTGTGTGTGTGTGTGTGTCTGTGCATGTGAGTCTGTCTTCCAATCCACCAAGGACTCTCTTTCCTTCCGTGAGAATAAGCATTGGTATCAGTTTTCCATCAATGACGCTCGGAAGCTAATTAATGGGGGGGATCAACAGCGTCTCGCAAAAAGCGGCTTTCGATTAGCATTTGCATCAATTATTCATGAGCAAAGTGAACAAATGCGCTACCAAAAATGCATAAATAACAGTTTTTATTTAAAAGATGCATAAATCCACTCATTTTAAAAGGTGATTATGGTTTACTTTATTTCACTGTGATACTGGCGGGAGGGTGAAAATGAGTCATGACAGACGGTCCTCAGACATCAGTGAAGCTCACTGACATGTTCGTTAGCCCATCAAGGGCCACTTTACGTAAGTATCCATTTAACTACATTAATACGTGCCTCACGATAAGCTGAGGCTACTGTAACCAAAGGGCATCACCTGGAAGCGATATTTCCCATTTGTACAAGAGCGAGTACATGGACATCGGAATGCTCCTGCCTACATATCCCATCATGCTCTCATCATGCTCACGCTCCTGATCATAGGCACAGAGTCCTAACCTGACAAGCCTCACACCTACCCCTGAGCACTATGAAACATCGCAAGTATTTCACTGCGGAAGTGTTATACTCCTGGGTCACGCAGCGATGATTCCCCCCGATCTACTTCGAAAGTGCCCAGCTGTCGTCATGGTGACCTCATCCTGATTGTTCTCTTCAAACAGAAGATGAATAATAAGGAAATAACAACTTTTCTGACTCTCGGTGTTCTTACTGCCAACGCTGATTCACAGGCCCTACAGGGTCCTGATTCTGATAAAAGGAATCCAGATTTATGCTTTTGGGGTGAAACCCGAAACCTGGCCATAAAATGGAAGTATTTTCTGTCCTGGGGGGGAGCTTGTAGCTGTTCACAGCCGTGTTTCCCAGCATGCCGGACGTACGTGATTAAACCGCACTTTGTTCCCTGGACTGTGTTCAAACAGCCAGTTTTAGAAGACTGCCGTGGGATGTAGCTCCAGTGAAGGGGCCGAGCCATCTGCCCTCGGGGGTCTGATTCTTTCATCTCCAATGGGCTGCCGATGGGGCGAGTTACGGGGTCGTCCAGCACCCCCTCAGCATCACAGGGCTCCATGTTTGAGGCCCCGTGCTCCAGCCGGGCTTCAGCGATGATCTTGATTGGCGCATCAACAGCAAATTTCTGAACTCAGTTTATTACTTTGTTGTTTTTGAGGTGACCTAAAGTCAGGCTTCCTCATTAAATGTTATATGTCAGCGTCAGGAACCAAAACTTACTCAGTCCTCATGTAATCCAACGAAGTTTCCAAGACTCACTAAGTACACAGAAATTTTCTGGAAAATGTGTCCTGTGGACTTTCGGGAATTTGCTCTTTATTTCTGGGACCACAGGACTTGAGGATGGTTCTGGTTGGTGTTACTCGATTGGTGTCTTCAGTATTGTGTGTTTGTGTGTTCCGGGCCTTTCCATGTACTGTAGGTTATCTTCAAAAGCTGGCTGAGAAATATGCTCTCCTCTTTCACCACCGTGCACATTTGTTTTGGAGACGCACAATCAGGACGGCCCACATGGAGGCTGGCTAGCCATCGCACAGTTACCACAGCTGAGCGTTACTGTAATCAGACATTATGCTGGAATGATTAAACCACTGAGATCGAGGAATTTCATGCCTCGCCACCCCCGTGTGGAGCAGACGCTCGTTTTGTGAGAGGTCTTTATCACTGGATTGTTTAACATTTCAGAGATGTTTTCCTCGCCGGTCTTGCACACAGTCAGCTCTGTCAGATCATCTGAAGCTTCTGTCACTCATTACAGCTCTCACTCAGCTGGGAGGTGAAACATCTCTGCAGGTCCTGACGGATGAACTCCACCCAAGCAAATCGCAAACTCCTTAATGGCGCGATTTATCTATGTTTTGATAAAATCAGATAAACGGCCTCATAACACAGTTGCATTAGTTAAAAAAAAAAGTTTCAATGTCCGACAGCACTTAGGTGTCGAACAGGTGGCAGCCCTAATTAAACGGAATAATTAACGAGCCACTTTGTTCTTAATTGCTTTCAAGTTGCATCAGAAAAGTTCTTTTTTTCTGTTGTTTTTTTTTTCCCCAGAACTCTCCATTGTCAGATAAACAATGTTCTCAGCAGGCTTTTTGAAAAGGGGAGTCTGCGGCTACAGAAGACATGACGCAAGGATATTAAACGGAGCTGCATGACATGGGGTAGGAAGGCTGCGGGGATGGGGCGGAGACGGGGTTAATGAAATGGGGTAGGAAGGCATGCTGGTATGGGGCGGAGACGGGGTTAATGAAATGGGGTAGAAAGGCTGCGGGTATGGGGCGGAGACGGGGTTAATGAAATGGGGTAGGAAGACTGCGGGTATGGGGCGGAGACGGGGTTAATGAAATGGCAGCGTAAAACCAAAAACCAAAGGCAGACGATTGGCTTCAGCAGGAAGGTCCGGGCGCGTTTTCTGACAGGACAAGTGGGCTTATCCTATAGGACTGCCAATGAGGTCCGGGTGACCCTACCAGACTTAGCCCCGCCCCCTACACTCCCCCGCCCTGGCCTGCATTCTGGCCCCTTCTCCTCTCCTCAGGTCATGTTGAATAATACATTTAATCTTCCCCATTTCCTTGCCAGCTGCCCAGAAACTGACACGGCCCCCTCCAGCATCTCCGAGCAGCCATGGACCGCTGAGCCCTGCGGACCCTCATGCTTGTCATCTTCGGTAACCGCATCCTCATAGCAGTTGCCATGGACACTCATTCATCACTCTAGTAGAGCGGGTCCTAATATCAGCTGGACCGCACCTTCCCGCTGTAATGACTCCAACAGAACCATCCGGAATGACTCCTGACCTCATGTCACCATATAATTGCAAAACATGGTGAAGAATATCAGAGAACCAGCTCACCAACATCCTGTCCCCCACCCAGACAGCCCCGGGTGAATTTCACCAGACAGTGAGCTAACATCGAACTCGCAGGCTGCCTGTGCAGGTACAGAGCAGCCGTTGATCCTCGTGGCAGGAAGAGCATGGGGGCAGCATGTGAGCAGGTTGACTCAGCTTTCAGCTGCTGTGTTCGTCTTTAAGGAAAAAGCAGAAGGCAGGCCTGTATCCCAGGTCCGGGCCGAGCCCAAACCCCTATTATGGACCCTGTGCCAGTGATCGGAAGACCATCAGTTCATATCCAGGGTTAGGCAAACTGACGCCACTGTTGGGCCCTTGAGCAAGGCTTCAAGCCCCAGCTCCGGGGGCACTGCACACTGGCTGACCCTCACTGCGACCCCCAAGCTCGCTATCTCCTGTATCTCCTGTGTGTCTGTGTGTCTTATGAAGAGCAAGACGGGATGGACAAAAAGACAATTTCTCCACAGGGATTTGTACTATTCTATTGTTCGGCTGGCCATTTTTTACCGGCAAATTCTTACCCATTCAGTGCTGAATCTAACCTCATGCCTTGAGGAAATGTGGCAACGTTAGTCAGAGGCCTCAAATCCTCCTTTTATAAAGCGTTTGCGTGTGTCTGCCCTCCTAGAAACTGGCTGTCATTCGCGTCAGCGTCATCACAAAGGCATGAAAAGCTCAGGAGAAAAAGAGAGCAATCTCTGCCGCCTCTGTGTCTCCTTACTGCTGCCGACTCAAACGGACAGAACCAGTGAGGGCTCGGTCACTTTGGGCCATTTCTGGGACCAGTGAAAAAGGAATCGCTTTCTGCATTTCATGGTTTTAGATCTGATACTCCTCAGTTGTGATGGTCAGCTGGATGTTAAACATGGTGTTTTTCACATCTAGGACAGTAGATAAAACAAAGAGATTGCGGTGTGCAGTTCGGCCCACACCCCCAGAGAGGTTGCAGTGTGCAGTTGGGCCCACTGCAGAGAGATACAAATGCATGGAAATACATGGCTTGTGTCTATGTGTGTGTGTGTTTTCTGTCTGTCTCTCTGAGTGTCTGTCTGTCTCACTATATGTGTGTGTCTGTCTGTTTCCTTGCCTATATGTGTGCCCCATGTAACGCTCCAGGCTTCTAGGCTCAACTTGGGATCACCGTACATTTAAGATGTACTAACATAAATAAAGACGTTCAAAATCTCCACATTCAGATATTTCAAATTCCAGACAGTGTCGAACGATGTTGTATCTGGAATGCCGATGCCAGGTTTCACATCAGTGCAGTCTGAGGGCTGTGATGTCCTCTGTGATCCGAATTAATATGGCGGAGGGGCGTGTCTGCAGCATTCCCGGGCTTTCGCTTGCGGAGACCACGCTGTTTCCTGGCACATACAAGGAATTTAAATTTTCTGTCCTCTAGCGGAAAATTAATGGTAGATGCATGTGGGTACTCCAAAGGTACGGGAATTTCTGCAGTCACCTTCAAATATGTAAAAGGACCATGACAGTTGGACAAGGAAATCCCCAAAGGACACAAAAACGTCTCCCTATACAGGAATAGGTCAGGCTTAATCACATTTCCAACGCAAAGATATCCGGCATAAAATGGAAAAGCAGAGAGGAGTTTTATTCAATGATGTAACATCGAAATTATGATCTGGAAAACAGATGGGCCGGGGAAAAACGCGGCTGGAGGTACGAGGATTTTTCCACTGTATGCGTGGACAGCAGGGCCAGGTGGCCTCGCACTCACCGGCGGGCGACCTGTCAGCTCAGAAGCCGAATTTTAAAAAGGAACGAAGCGAGTAACATCCTCGCTGCGTCACAGCAGCGTTAACAGCAATGTAGCGACAACACGGGCCGCCTGTCAGGTCGAAAGCTGAATTTTAAGAAGGAAGGAACAAAGTCGGTAACATCCGAACAATGTTGCAGCAGCGCACCAGCAATGGGATGACAGTGGCACGGGGCAGCCGGATGGTACTGGTGGTACCTGGTCTGAAAATGATGACTTTTTTAAAATATGTTCTGAGTGATGTGCGGCTGTGACTGAGAGGTTACAGAAGGTTGCTGGTTTGGATCCCAGGGTTGGCATTGTGTTTTCGTAATTTCTGACAAAATTTCTAACAAAAATATGAACACATGTGACTGGAGATTGCCCGTAAGTGACACGGCGTTGACTGCCAGGTGACAGACATGCTCAGATGTTAGCGGGAACGTGGAGTGAACAGAATTCACACCCCCACTCGATTTTTCAGAGCCCTACCCGCGTGTTAAAAGGCAGGACTACAGGTGGGGAGGATGTTGTTATGGGGACTGAAAGGGCTTCAGGTGCGAGTCCACTGGTCATCGCAAAACAGAGCCCTAAAATGAACTGCTCCGTTGACCCAGGCTATGCATGCTAAGAATTATGGGAGTCACTCTGAACGTCAGCTCCTCTTTTAGCATGGGCCGCTCTGATCTGACCAATGTGCTCACAGTTAGGTTTCCAGCAGCAAACCAGATGGAGGGAAATTTTTACGTTGGGCTTGGTGACCAAACCTCATTCCTGTAACACTCTAGCCAACACATACGCGCAAATATTTAAAAGCGTCAGTCATTAGCTGGGGTACTGCTAGACAACGTGAATAATGGCCGTTTTGTTCAAAGGCAGGACCCTGGGGATTGCAGGTCAGCCTCATGTCTTTAAGGTCAAATAAAACACGTCAAATTACCAAAGAACGTGCAGCCGCGCTGTCTGGCTGAGAAATGGCCCTCTTATTTCCCATTATAACAGCATATTTTAAAACCTAGTGTGTCCATTTTTTACTCTGGGTATTTTTAAACGAGTCCTTTAAGGGGTGTCCTGCTTGAGTACACCCTGTGTGTAGGCAGGACCTCGAAGCCCAGCTCTCCCCGGTGCAGGCCGAACCCAGATGCTGATCAGGTCACTGCGGATCAGAACCATATGGTCAGGGTCTATTTTCAGGGTCATTTGTGTGTAGGGATCAGCAAAATCTGTGCTTAAATGGTGTCCTTCTGGCAAGCTGAAACCTCAATGCCCCAGAGCATTGTGGGAAACCTTCTGCATCCTCTGGCAGGGGGGTAACTGTTATTATTTGGGCTGGGGGCCAGACGGGGAGCGGGCTTCTGTTTGATGGGTCCCATTATTGTGCTTGTTGCCCACATTCCAGGCTCCAGCCCCCCCGTGACCCTGGCCAGGCTGTGGTTAGAAGATGGATGGTTGGATCATTAAATGGGGGGGCCGAAATCCACTCCAGCTTTACGGTCTGCCCCCCTCATGCTGGGGTGCTTGGACCCCTCAGGGACAGCATAATTCCAGAGTACCAGAACATTCCCTAACACAGGGAGCGGAGAGCATATGAGGCTCAGAATCTGACGCCTGGAGTTGGTGACACTACCGCGGAATGATTGGCTCGCAACCTAGTCACGTGACGTCGGCAATGTGACGCTTGCCGTCAGTCACATGAAGAACAGTACTGCAGAATGATTGGCTTGAGGCCAGTTGACTGAAAAAACCTCATAATTCCAAAAGAGCAAATCCCCTTTTAATAAAACCTGTCTCTGCGACGGAATTTAAATCTATTTACAACAGGAAATAAATAGCAGTACAGTCTAGGAAGATTGTGGAGTCTGATGAATGCACATTGGCTTTATTATACTAATATTTCACTCTTTGAGTTTTATATTTATTACCAGGGTGCCAAGATAATGATCACTTATTTCTCCATATCTCTCCCCACATATGTACTGTGATGCTAGCAGCCCATTCAGTGTACACATGGCTCCGATCCCCAGTCAGGCTGAAAATCCAACAGACCTTTATCTTTTAGTGTAATAATCAGGCCAGCAGAAACAATATGTTTACTTCAGCTGCTTTACATGCTCATTTTTGGCTGTTTTTGTTTCAGTAATGTAATAGTTACTTTCATAATCACAAGTATAACAACCCATCTATGTTATTATTATTATTAATGTTAATAATAATAACAATAATAATAATAATAGACCATGTCAAAGCTGCAGCACAAGCCTCCGGCCTTTATCTAGCCCCCAATAACTGACCTATGACAGATCATCACAGATCTGGTTTCCATGGTGACAAGGTGGCCACGCCCACAGCCCCCCGAGGTGTAAAGAGATTCACATCCCCTGTCAGATAGTGAAATAATCATCTTAACTGGTCCAAGCAATTACATTTTATTTGCTGGCTCGTTTAACCTTGGGCAGATATTGATTAACAGAACTCTGAGATCTGTACACACATGATGTTTCATTCTCTGCTTATATACAAGGATGACGAGGAAAGCACAGCTCGTTAGGTTAGACAGTGGATACATCTTAATGACCTTGAACAGTCAGCCATCTGTGTCAGCTTCCATTTGTCTGTTTCAGGAAGATATTGAGGGAAAGCAACACTTCTTGTGGTCTCACACCAAGTGCCTTCTGACAGCCTGTTCAGAGCCTCTGACGTCTGTTCTCCGAAAAACGAGCAACGGAATTTTCCAGAATCTTACAGTTTGTGCCGGGAGTCAGCTTAAAGCGATGGACTGCAGTGCTGTCCGTACACATATCAGCTAGGACGTTTTTATAAGGACAAGAGAAGCTCACCACTGGCGTTCGACGCCACTCTCTGGCTGGTCAAAGTTCGCAAGTTAGGACGGGTGAGTTTGGAGTGGCCACACTCTTCACACTGTACCTTTAATTTAATGTAAAATAAAGTTGTCCTCCGAAGAGGGGGGGTGGTGGTGGTGGTGGTGGTGGGCAAGAAAAAAAAAAAAGTTTGGGAGTGTGACACAGCTTTGAAAAGGCAGAAGCCATTTTGGTGCAGAGAGCATGGTGAAGACGCCCGGTGAAGGTGTCACAAAGAGAACTGGCCAGGTGTCAAGCACCCGTGAAGAGCGTGGCTGTGGGTATATCACATCGCCAATAAGAGCACACCAAGGTGACACCAGTTGCTCATGGCAGACACCGACAGGCGCTATGGCCAGCATCTCTCAGACTAATGCCACAGGATGGCGGGAAGTCCCACCAGACATGCAAGCTAAGATCACACCTCAGGGAAACCTAAAACATGGGCTGTGGACCGGCCAGGGGACACCGGGGACACACTTATCCTTTAGCCGGGAGCGTAAATTAAAAGTGCACTGCAGTGGGTAAGAGGCTCTCGACTCACCTGCCGGCGCATCAGTGTAACTGGATCACTCTGCCACTCGATAAGCTTTTACTGGGCACTGTATCCGAGAACATTATCCTCAGAAACCTCCCAACGGTAATAATTCATCATTGGAATAACGGCCATCGCGGGACCTGTGACCTGGAAGAACATTCAAAGTATCTATAATCATTTTTTAATGCTTCTGCGAGTGGCTGGTGCAGAGGGGAGTAAATGTGGGCCAAATAATGGTCAGCTGCAAGCCTCACTAATATAATCTCCAAATGTGTGATTTTTATAAACAGCACTTTCATCTGCGTGATTTATAGTATTCGTGCAGTAAATCACAAGCCTGCAGGTGACAGTAGAGGACACGCTCCAGGTTGCCCTCCATCGCCATGGCGATCTGCTTCCAGCCTCCTGTGCAAACTCTCCCGTGCGCTCATTAAAGGATACCCAGCTGGTTCTCATTCATGGTACAGATCCACCGGCAGGGCAGACAGCGGGAGGGGACTGGGCTGGAGCGAGGCGATGGAACGTTCTCTGTGCAGGAAGACTAAACGTATTTGTGGTCGTTTTATTAGATTTAGCTAGCTTGTGATTTTTTTTATTTCACTTCCTGGTTTAGTGTCCCAGGTTTCCCGTTTTGTGCTACGCTTAGAAAATAAAACTTTCCTGCTCGCACCTGAGAAACATAGCCCTCCTACCTATTAAGGGAATGTGAAAGTCCCCTGGAATCGGAGCAGGGATTAGGGAAACCTCACAGGAAGTGGAGTATTATAAACTAGGAAAATGAATTTCCGTGAGGGGGGGCCGGATGGGTTTGGGGGAGATGATGCAGCGTTAAGCCAAGTGACAGGCCGAGCCGGGCCGCAGACACACGGACCGCAGAAATCAGAAAGCGCCCACAAGACATGGAGACCCCATGGGGCAGCAAAATTAAGAGTGGGGGGGGGGGCGGCGCCGGCGGGCGGGGGGGGGGGGGGGGGGGGGGGGGGGGGGGGGGTTGGT
>JAODKC010000082.1:23191899-23203096 GCA_026777985.1 Mormyrops attenuatus
ACTGTCTCGATCTCCCCCTGTCTCCCTGTCTCCCTCTCCCCCTCCCTGTCTCTCTCCCTCTCACTGTCTCTCTCTCTCTCTCCCTGTCTCCATCTCCCCCTGTCTCCCTGTCTCCCTCTCCCCCTCCCTGCCTCTCTCCCTGTCTCTCTCCCTCTCCCTGTATCCCCAGTAAACACAGAGAGATCTCCCCTCAGCTTCTCTGAGTGCCCACACACTTGCGCGCCCTTCATTACGGCCCCCCACCCACTCTGGCCCGCGTCGTTACAGCTGTTTGCCCGACTCGCACCCCCCCCTCCGGCAGCTTCATTAACCTTTGCACCGTGACCCTCCTCGCCTTTCCTGCTGTGGGCAATCGCAGTGATGAAGGAGTCTCGCTTTCCCGCCCATGGCCATGCCAGCAAGAGGTTCGGAGGGGGGCTCCTCTCTTGGTATTTAGGCCGGGGGTGGGCTGTACACAGTTAGTCCAAAACAGAACCTCTACTGCCCTGAACAGACCCTAGGCTCTCCCCCTTCCCGGGGGGATGCGGAGTCAATGCGGAGACAGACCCTTACCATCAACCCTGTGCAGTGTAGACACACACGCACAGACGCACACACACACCTCAATGGACACCCACGCACACATACACACACACACACACCTCAACGGACACACATACACACACACCTCAATGGACAGACACACACACACACACACACACACACACACCACATCCACATACAACTAGCCTATCATGTAATTTCTGTTATATCCCAAAGCAATGTAAACACGCCAATAACATCACAATACAGCCACTGTTATGTTCTTATCATCACACAAGCACAGAGTCACTAAGTCTCAAATCTGCTGCTGTCAAATTCAGTAACAATCCTACACAAATGAGCACAGTATCTGTAGCAGCACAAAGAGCGTACATGAGCTGCCCGCTTCTCTATCTCTCGCTCTGTTTTTTAAATATTAATTCGCCGTCCAATAACGTCATGTTTGAAGAATATTTTCCGCGTGAATCCTGTCTGTCTTTTATCATTCCCTTTAAATTCACTCTCTCATGAACCAAGAGCGGTCGAAACCAGCCACGGACGCCACTGCGATAAAATCATGTTTACTGCCTACTGTAACTCGTTTTCCATTCCTTATATTCTACTATTCCTATTAAATGTTACCATCAACGCAACTGTTTTGAGGACAACAAGCAGCTTTCATGTAAATGTTCCACGCTATTTTATTCATGCCCTGAGGGTTAAATAAATAAGGCACTTTATCAATTATAGACAATTTGCATGAAAGATTCATCCCGTTTCAGATTTTGCCTCATGAATCAGTGAAAGGGCAGGGGCGTGTGCCAGAGGCAAGCGGCGGGGCCGGAAATGTTAGAATGCCTCTTTGAGCATTGCCACTGTTTTACAATTAGATGCTTGTGGAAGTCAGAAGCTTAATTAAGCTTTTGGAAAACCTGACAGAGGCATTCGGTGCAATTCCACTGGGTGGCCTATAGAGGGAAACCTAGAGTAGGCAGCTATGCAGGCAGACCATTGAGGTGGGGGAGGTGGGGGGCGCCCAGACTTCCTCACGCCACTAAGGTCCCAGGTAAAGCGGTGACAGATTGCTGTGGGATAATGGTGTTCCAAAGGTGCCGGCAATCCCGGTGCTCACTGAACCCCCTTAGGGGCCCCAGATTGCGCCCAAGAACTGAAGCGTCAGGCCAAGAAGGAACCGGAGAACTGAGGGGGGGTCCAGACCCCTGCCAAACACTGTATTATCATCTCCTGAAAGGTGACGTTTTCTCTCCTAGGGGCAGCCATTATGGTGCTGGGTCACCCCCTCAGGCAGGAAATGATGTAGGTTAGGGGACAAGCTTCTATGCCCCTCAGTGATAGAAAGAACACTTCAGTTTCAGCCGTCACCATAAATGTGGCCGAACGATCTAACGTTTTATGGTGGGGCATGGAAAGCTTTTACAAAGCACAAGATGAATTGCAAGGGGACTCCACTCACCGTCAAAAACCACCCAGCAAATGGCTAAAAATACAAAGCCTTTCTTAAAAGCATACGATGCGATTCAGTGTGAGTCAAACTCTGTCTGCTAGAGAATGTGATATTACAGAGCCAGCTTATTTCTGGGGGGGCTATGCACTGGGGACTGAATCCTCTCCCATTCAAATCGGCATGCTATCATGTGAAAATCAGCATTCGGCATGTGTCACTTCCTGTTTATGCTAATGATAGCAAAAAGGGCGACCATTTTGAAAAAGAAAAAAAATTATGCTCTAAAACAGTCACCAACCCTACTCCTGGAGCTATACCTCCCTGCACAGCTTAGGTGTAGCTCTAATTTAACACACCTGATACAGATAAGTATTAGAACCAGATATGTTGGAGCTAAGCTGGCTCTGATACTGAGATGTTGCTGCAGGGCCTGATTACCTGTATCAGGTGTGTTAAATTAGGGCTGCATCTAAGCTCTGCTGGGTGGCTGATATCCAGGAGCAGGGGTGCTGAGCACTGCTCTAAAACCATTCTCATGGTAAGTGCTTCTGGTAAATTCTGTCTTCTAAAGAGTGCCAATAATGTGCCAATAAAATATTAAGAGTACGCTTGAGCTCGAAAAGTTATCATTCAATATTGTGGGGTCGTGACCTACCAGCTGACTTTGAGGTGTGGGTTGGGGGGGGGCTGTATGGATCACTGACTCCACTGATTAGGACTTATGCCAACCATCAAACACACCGAAACAACACCCACACTTGTCCTTCACTTCAAACACCAATCTTGCCTTCAAATGCCAACACGAAAGAACAGGATTTGATTTGGGAAGGTCAGCAGCATCCCAGGGAATTTCCCCAGAGGTTTGCGGTCATCATCCTGCAGCTCCTTCTGAGTAGCAATAGAGCCTTTAAATCTGCGACCACAAGCTAATTAATTTACATTTACACATATTTGTTTAGTCGACACTTTAGTGAGGCAGATATACTCACATTTAACAAATCATTCTGTTTGCTTGATAAAAACCAAGCTTCCTCAAGCTTCACAGAACCGGAACGTCTGCCTGCACTAAATCTGTGCTGCCATGATGAACACAGAAGGAATTACGCTGAAATTATGGAGCTCTGAGTCACCCCACGCACCCACAGAATGATTGACAGGCCTCTTATGCAATAGGGAGCCCAGGATTTGTTTACATCCAGGCTCTTTCGTTTTCACTTTACTCTACAAACACCATGATGGCAGCGGGATGTCATACACATCATGGCTATAGATTCCTGCTAAGCCGCAATAAGCCAACCCACCTCCCCCCTGAACTGGGAAATGCACTGCAACGCGCACAGAAATGGCAAACACTAGCTGCTTTTCACATGCGACATACCGCTCCTCTGCAAAGCATGTTAAACGCAAATAATTTCCTCAAAGAGCCCACAGGAAATGCGAGGTGGAATGCGGACTTGAATCCCTCAAACCCCCCCCCCCCCCAGGGTAGAGAGGTTCCTATTTCGATTATTAAGATGTAAGGCTTAACAGAGTGGATTTGATATTGATACCTATGTCCAGTAGGTTGTGGGGTTGAATCCCATGACGAGCAATGCAACCATCCAACTGCTTAATTGATCTGTTTTTCCTATCCGCTAATCTCGTGGCCTTTCGCAACAGCTAAACAGGCCAGTAAACCTCAACTAGAGGCTAACAGACCAATCTAACATCTGGTTGAGGGAAGAAGCCCCACCCACTTCAAACCCATCATTACTACCTTAGGGTTAGGGTTGCCTTGAGGGTTAGAGCTAGTGGTCCCCGATTGTTTTCAAACAGACTGTTGCAATAATAAATGGACACCAGAAGGGTATGCTCTCTTCCACAAACCTGTGCAATGCCTTACTGAGTTAAATTTGTGCAATATCTCTTAAATTTACAATGTGCAATAACCCGCTCTGTTATATATTATTTTTGTACATAAGAAAATTATTTTATTTTTATTTTATTTTAATGTTCTATTATCTTTGCACTATAAAGGGCTGCACACAATTATATTTATACTATAGTTATACTTTTGTATAATGACAAGAAAGTTTCTGATTCTGCATTTTAGCGAGGCTCAAGTGCACCACAGTCATCAAAGCAATTTATTTTATTTGTTAAATTTACCGTTAAATTATCTGTGGCCTCACCCGCCTTTGCATCCCTTACATTTTGATGCCTCTGGTAATCTACCCCAGAAAATCGAGTTACACAGTTCAACTCAGAGCTGCTGGACCTGGATCAGTTCCATACCTAAACGGTCATGCCCCCTGCTGGACCTTCTACAGGAAGGGAGCCAGCCGGACGGAGAGATGGACGGCAGTGACCTTCTCGCGGCGACTCCATCCTTAATGGTACAAACACCAGAAGGGAGGACAAAATGATGACTGTAATGATGAAGAAAAAAACCAGAGCCATCAAGCCTCCAGACGCGAAGCCACTGCTCTCCATGCTGCTATTTTCTCCCCTCAAAAAGAGGAAAAAAGGGAATGATTGAAAGAGGTGGGGAAGATCCCACATGAGGTCCATCAATCCTTTTAATCAGCCCCAATTATCTCTATGGCAACTGCTGTCACCACGGCAATGGGGGGGGGGGGGGCATTAAGTGTTACTAGGAGATATGGCAGCTTTTGGCGCTGAGCGAAATTAAATAAAGGAGTTTCAATTTGGGTTTCTGCACAATAAAGACCCCCCCGCCCCCCGGGCTCACAATCAGCTGAAGAGTTATTACTGAGGCCGTATCAGGCTGTTCCAATCAAATGCCTCCCCCCACTCTCTGTTTATACTGATCACAGTGTCCTGATGGGGGGGGGGGCATGGTGGTCTTTTGGATTTGGCTCAGTGGGGAGAAAAGTTTATAAATGTCTGCCCATCTCAGATTTTTAAAAAATCAGAAACATGGCTCTGATGAAAATTGGCTCTAACCGGTTTTAATTCTGTCAATCTACATACATTTTAATGTATGCAGTGAAAGACCATGCTGATTGCTGCGTTTCACTATGAAGCTGTTTAGTGGTCAGTGTTCTAACTTTGCTTGGGCACTGCTCAGCTTTAGCCCCCGCCGGCACATCTCTCACACCCCCTTGCCCGTGTGACTCATCGCACCGATCCTGGGAGGGCTGTCAGCGGCCCAGCCCATGCGTCCAAAGTGCTAAAAGATTCCCTATGGCTCGCCACTCGATTCAATCTACTGGAGAGCTATTTTGGGAAGGTGGGGGGGGGGGGGTAGTAATTCGGAGTTAAATTCAATATCCATCCATCAGACGTGTCCTCCCGTGACACAGAGACCCAGGCGGCACCTTAGCCAAAGGGGGCGGGAACGGACAGATGATACACAGAAAAATAAATTAGTCTGATGAGAAGCGGAACAGGGAGCCTCGGGTTCCAGGAATGAGGCAGAATCAGGTGGGGTCAGCTCATGGCCAGGGGCTGACCCAGACACAAAAGGTCAAAGGTCACCCTACCACCCCCCTCCCCCGATGGTGGATCCCCTTCAGAGGGATAAGCGGACCATATTTTGGGTTTTGATCAATGAACAAGATTCTCCTCTTCAAACGAGGGGCCTAGTATTTCTATGAGATCCATATATCAGAAAAACCCATCTTTGCGGTTTATGAAAATAAATTGTGGTCCTACAAATCATAGGTTTTCAGAATGCACCAGACCCGGTGTCACTGGGTTGACCTCGCCGGAAAGGCAGTAACACTGAGCGGTATCTACAGCATTCAGAAAGAGCCGCTGTTAATACTGATGGCTGATTTCTGTGACGGGCTCCTGTGCGTGATAACTCACCAGAAATGACATCTCTGGAACAAAAAACATGTTGGACAAAAGATTCTCTGCCTACAAAGTCCACATCTAGGCCAAAACACACTGATCTTTGACCGGGAGGCAGACAGGATCAGAGCTACATTAGACTAGACGCGAGTCTCACGTGTGACTTCCGTGGTATAACAGATGTACAGGGAATGAGCGGAGAATGCAGCATAAAAACTCAAATTCAGACTTGAAAATGACAATCTTTCTGTTCCTAGAGCAAAAATGATCAGACTCGTGGGCTTCTTACGTAAAAGGTGGCCCTGACTCACTCTTCGGGGATGTTTTGGATGCCATCTGTGGAGCTGTCAGGTCACATACGGCGTGGGGAGGAGCCCCCGCTCACAGTGCGGTGTCACCTGAGACAGACGGAAAGATAGGGCAAGGACTGAAGGCGCTTAAGGCCACAATTCAATAGGCACAACCTGTACTTCTCTACCTGAAGTGTAAATATTACACATAATATTATATACCGCCAAGGTTGGTTATTCCAGAAAGTTTTCAGGGAATGTAAGCTGGGAAAAGCTCCAGCAGTCTTCTTTCTCTCCGCCCCGGAGGGTCGCTCCGCATTGCCACCACGTCGGTGCCTCCGGGATAATCGATACCAAGCTGACTACAGCTGAATTGCAGGTTTGTCAGAGTCCCTGGCTTCCCGAGACCCCCCTCCCCTTCCATTTAGCCATCCCCTGGACCGCCTCATCGCCCTTAAATGCCATCTCTGGTATGAGGCCCTGGATCATTATGCTGGCATCGATCTCTCGTCCCGCGCCGGCACCCTGACATAATGCCGCGCCAAAATTCCTGCAAAATAACAAAGCACGGATGGACAAAATGCAGCATATCGCTGGCGGAGGGCCCTCGCTTCCATCCCGATAACGGGTCACGTGACCCCGCAGGCTGCCGGGCTGACACGAATCGATAAGAAAAGGCACGGCTCTGGCAGCACTCTCACTGATGACGATATCCGTCTGCAGCGGGGCTGTAAGTCGCTAGCCGGCTGCTTCCGATGGTAATCACCGTCGGGGACGGTGGAATATTCACCATCAGCTATCGGTTGAAGTCAATATGAGCCCCGGTATGACAGATAAACATTCTGCAGGAATTTTACATCAGGTGAAAATATGAAGTGCTTGCATTTTGGAAAACGGCATCTCCTCCAAGGGATTCATGCTGGAAATGTAAGGAGCACAGACTCTTATTTTGGGGAGTATGTTTATCCTGAATCTTCAGAACACACCCTGATGGAATCGCGACCCCTGTAGGCACCTGAAGTTCACTGCGTTTTCCATGGTAGGCACTGCAACAATGATATGTTCTGTTCAGGCACTGCAACGATGACAGGTTGTGTTCAGGCTCATACAGTCGGCATCCAAAGTCAAAATAATTAAAATGCCTCCTCTGTGTGAGGCAGCGGGGGTCAGGTCACACTTTTTATACCTGGGGGGGGCATTAAGCCTCATTACAGAAAGCATGATCTACATCCTAAAGAACACAAGGTTTCTAGGGCAGTTAGAACAAGGTTAGCACACTGGTGTCCATCTCTGCCCTTAATTACTTCATTCAGATGGACAGTTAGTGATCTCACAGGGCATGTCAGGGGTACATCAGAAGCTGTCCACGAACCCATGATGCATGCACGCTGGTGTGGCTTTGGCCAGATATAGTCACAGTGACACAACGCAGACCCCAGGACCCCAGACCGCTTCAGACGATGGAATCGATCACTGTAATCATCTGGCATGAAACTTTCAGTATGGGAATGAAGGCAGGGACATACCGTACCAGTAAAATTTTTAGAAAACCTACCCAGGGAAAAGTTTATTTTAACAATTTATTAACTATTTAACATCTTAGAATATCATAAAGGAATCAAAACTAAAAAAATAACATATATGGACGATGTCCTTGTTCCCATTTTGCAAAAGCCCAGTGCATTGTGGGAATTCACTTGGCAGATAAAAGTTTGCCTTTGGGTGAACAGCAGCAGCTACCTAAGTAGCACTGGCAAATTCATCATAAAACCCCCCCAAAAGCCCTGTGACAGTTTTTTTTCCAGGAATTATACTCCTGTACCCCTCCTCCTGTTTAGTGCAGCAGACATATTTAGCTAATATCACTTGCATTCGATTAATGAGTTAGCTCCAAACCCCTGATCTTCATCAGGCTGATCATGCTAGGCTAATCGTTTCAGTACCATCCATGCTAATATGAAACGTAGCCAAATCCTGGGATTTAACCTAGCATACAGATTGCTCCCACCTGCCTTCAGCAAGGGTATTACGGGACTTAAACTGGGCCAAGGAACAACAGCACTTGCCCACGATGCTTAGGAAAGAAAGCGGCCAGGCGTGAGTGTGCTAGCACCATCCGCTGCCCCCTCGCCGTGGGCTGCTCAGATGTAATGCTTCCTCCCGAGTGTTCAGATGTAAGATCTCTCTTTAAAAGCTCGCCTGGAAATTGCGCCGGTCTGTCAGAGGTTGATTAATGCGGCATGTCGCTGAGGGGATGCGACAGGCGAGCGGGACATTGCAGCGCTGCAATTTACAGCCTGTCGCATGGACATGGCTCTGCGGGACTCATCCACTACCAACAATTCGGCTGTCCTCAGTAAACAAAGACGTCTATTCTTAGGGATTTTAGAACCAGCCCTACACATCAAGGACAAGGAAAAAGCAATGCAGTGCAGGCAGATTCGCCCAATCAGTTTAACTGTCTATGCCTTAGTTCCATACTTCTCATGTAGCTTTTGAAACTTCAGAACCGCATTCTTTGCTCATTCCACCAATGCTAGATATCGGGGGTGTGGCCCAAAGTGCCTTGGGGGTGTGGCCACATGCGGGTTAAGGGCTGGTCCTGCGTTCAATTATCTCTGTCCGATACTCGGATAAAAACAGCATGAAAAATCTCACTTCCCGTCGGAAACACGCCTCCTTTCCGAGACTGATGTCGGACAGAATTTTGTTGTCCGAGATTCCCCTGTGACGTCATTTCAACATTGCGGCTTACACGGTCAACAGTAATTCTATTTTATAAATATTTTAAAAAGTTTATTTTGTTAAATGTATTAATAGTTATACATTTAATTGCACGTGGTCGATTTAAAGAATACCATATCATGACCGTAAACATTATCCTAGCATCCAATATCAAATTTTTCCAGACTTGTTAGTGTCTTTTCTTTGTTTGTAGTTTGTTTGCCTCTCAAAAGAAAAATATCGCTGTGGATCTACTAAAATATTATAAAATTTTGAACGTGGTTTGACTAGTTTGTGTTTCTTGTTTGTTTGTATCTCGGAAAAAAAAGAATCTCACTCAAAATCTGCTAAAATATAAAGCAACGGCACACAGCAGCAGCGTGCTCATGGAGGCAGCCATGTTTGTTCCGAGATGTGTAGCTCGAACGGGAGATTGGTCAGACGTGACGTCACGCACCTCGAAATTTACGACTGGAAGTGGCTCATAACATCTGATCTCAAGCCCGCATCTGCATCTGCGTGAAGAGGTAGGGGACATTCAGATGGGAACTGCCTAGGTGAGAAAGACTGATGTCACTATGACACTACGCCAGGTGGTCTAACAGCTGGGCCTGGGACAAATGTGTCCTCAAGCTCCAGAAAAGCTGGATCCATCCCATACCTGAGCAAGGAAACTCCACAAAAAATGCCCAGACTCTGTCCAGGATGGCTACTAGGAAGACTCAATGAGCACACCTTTCATTATCATCTTCTTGCTTGATTTTCACTAATAATTCACTCGAGAGGGGAGGGCAGCACATCCTATCTTGTACCTGCCTATTGCTGTCCCCAACACCCTTGGTTGGATAGCAGGCTCCCACACCAGGTGTAAATCAGGAGCTAATTGGAATCTATGCTGGATTCTTCCGGAAAATCTCACCCATGGGTACAGTAGCAGTTTGAAGATGAGCCCTGGAGTGGCTGAGGTGATCTAAGAGCCCTAGGTATGGATGACTTCTCCTTGGAGTGCCCAGACATCTCAAGGCTGCAGAGCAGATCTCTGACGGGGAATCTGAACCTGTGTGTAATTTGTTACTGATCAGGCAGTCTGCCCCCAGGGGGTAGGGGACCCTCATGGGGAATGACGGCTGTGTTCCTCACTCCCTAACATGCACAGCGACACCAGTCATTATGGAACCATTCCTGAGAGCTGGATCTCCACCGCAGCTCCGGTGAAGAAGGTCTCCATAGACCTGAGGTGCTCGTTTCACATAGTTTATCAGTGGCGACTCACATTTATTAATGTGCCTGGTACCTGGAACGACTTGAAACATGTATTTTGTTATCATTCTGTTAGCGGAAAAGTGGCTTCACGATGCTACAATACAAGCTATTATTGAAACCAGCCATTTCACAGAAGCAACAGTGGCAGGGTGATCCACTGGCACTAAAACTTGCAGCGGACTGCATATAAACTTAGTTTCATGTGACAAACTACAAATGCTCTCATCAATTTTTACAGAATTCATACATTATTAAGTCGTTGCAAACTCACCTTCTTTTGGGTTCCTCAACAGCAATTAGACCATTTATTTTCCGTAGCCAATCATATCAAGGCACGGCAAAAAACGGTAGCTGTGTAACTAAAAAGTTTACAGCCACTTAGAAAAGATGTAGAATTGGAAGCCGTTTATTGTTATTATGCCCGGTATAATGAAATTGCAGAGCAGCTGCAACAAAAAATCATTTTTGTTTCTTTCTACAAGCTCACTACACATGTTATACACCCAGCAGAGGTCTCAGTCTGTGGCGATGTTTAACGATATCATTTTTAATTATCAGCACTTAACCAGATAATGTTATTTTACTTTCAGTCGATTTTTGTTGCTTACAGAAGCCCAGATTGGACATGAAATATTAACTCGGCTTTCATATTACTGGCTTGGCTAGCTAAGGATGCGCAAAATGACTCATTTTTGGGACATAGATTGTTTGATTCGTTTCACCTAAAAGATGTGTTTTGGTCCATTAGCCAACTCATTCAGTAGCACTTCCTGTTTGCATAAAATAGATCTGAAAGACTTGCATTCCGATACATCAAACATCCGCCTCTTATTTAGGATAAATTGTGCTAAGGAGTAAGCTAAACATCACCAATAAGTCATGCGAGAAAAATATCTGTGATTGAATCATAGTCTAAAACTGTAAACACTATACATTAGCTACATGTTTGTCAAAAATGCAAACTGAACATCTCATCACGTAGCTAATGAGTCCAAAAGCTAACGCATCTTGGTTAGAATCATTTTAAATAGTGTAAATGCTGCATCTCTAAAATGCAGTACAGGAAGTCACTGGCTTACAGGAAGTCACTGGCCATGTAGGCTATATACTGCAGCAGTAGATGGTGAATTTCAGT